>MU187246.1:66117-77603 GCA_016904865.1 Pissodes strobi | reverse complement strand
TATATATAAAGAATACGCTATGATTTCCATGATAAATATTCGCTGTAATTTAGGGCTGATAGCACACAAGCTTATTTTATTTTATCTAGAGTTTTAGAACAGTGTCTTAAAAGACGTGTCACAGTATCCATTTAGCCTAAAGCTAATTTTAGAAAGTTCAGACGACTGTTTAAAATGCTAAACAAATCTGAAAATGTCGCGTGTTACCTCTTAATAGCAAAATTGGCATAGATTAGATTAAATATCTTTGTGAGTTTTCCAGAAGAGCCTGTCTACCACTGTGACCTGTAAGATCTATTGTGGCTCTCCCTGTTTTTAGAGCACATCATCTAGTTTTATATCTCTGAGTATACTCCATAGCCTTGATAATGATACTTCAGTTTAGCATGTAACCACTGCTGTTTGAAACACGTCTTCACCATAATTTTTTGAGTCGACAATGGCTGGTCAATAAACCTGCCATCATTCTGACAGCCTTTCTGATGTGGCTTAGTAAGTCAGCTGTAAGCTTTGCTGAGAAAGTCTTAATAAATTCCTTAGCTTGTCTCTGTCCTGCTTCATATTACCACCGACTTATTGGTGGTTTTTCTGTTCTTCATTTTCTTCGCGCAGTTCTCTATGGCAGTTTCTTCTGCTTAAAACACTGTGGATAGATTTTCCATATGGATATTGGAAGACTTGTTTCCGTCCTAATTAATAAATACCAGCGCCGATATCTTGACCGGTCTGCGTGCCGTCGGTATACCGGACAGTTTTGCCTGAGTATTTTTTTCAGCCGTTTCTTTCTAGCATTATGTCTTTAAACCTGTATCTTTGAGTGGTGTAATCTGTGGGTCGCTCAACACGTAGTTTGCTATAATTTCCTCAGCAGATTTTCATTGTCGGCGCTATGACGTTTGCTTATTGAGTAGTCTGTGGGCTATATGTTGATGTATATTGATGGTATATCTAATAATACCTCTATAAGAGTTGGCCCATGGTTCCCATGGCGCACAAGCACGCTAGCCTGTTTACACGCCACTCAAAAGCCTCTTCGCTCCTACTTTCCCATTGTTCACTGAGTTAGTGCTCCATATGTTATCATTAGTTTCATCTAGTAGCGTAAATAACAAAAAGCCGGAAAATCATCCACATATTCCAGAAGAAAAACACAAATTGATACTATTGGTGAAATGGCAGTCAACACCCAGCAATCTATTTTTCATGCAGGGAATATCAATGAAGTGTCCTGTATCCATAACATCTGTTTCTACGACGAGTATTATAACCAGCCTTAAGCGTTGGGTGCCAAATATGTAACCTTATCTGCTAATTGCCCAGGTTTACTCAACGGATTAATTTTTTTAAGGCATGGGTCTATATCTTGGCAGTTAGGGTAGGGTGCCACTAATTTTTTCTAGAAATGTATCAATTGTTATTGATCCTTTAAAATAGGGTAATAAAATTTAGAAAAAATATTAGTACACCAATAAACAGTACTTATTAATAGCAGACCAATAAAATAACCAGTGAGGTAAATATGTACATATATAGCCGTTAAATATCTATAGGTAAACGAATTGAGCTCAAATCGATTCCGATATCAAGGCTACAAACTAAATTAGTAAATTTCAGTTATGCGAAATAAATCGCTTGATAAGCAAGATATAAAACAAGGATAAATAATAAATAATAATGAATAATAAATGAAACTAGAATTAACGATAATATAAATGATAGACGTCAAACGACGTACAGTTGCTTAATTATAAATTTATTAAGTAAAATGATATATAACTATAAGCTATATACGGTATTTAAGGCAAATGACCGACAGTCATTTAATTATATATTCATTAATTAATGTAAGAAATACACGGTAATTTAGGCAAACCACCTACAGTCGCCTAACTATATAATCATTAATTAAAATTATATATCAAGGTAAAAAACATATGATAATTAAGGCAAATGACCTACAATCATTTGATTACATATTCATTAATTGGAATTAAAAACTAGTAAGCTATATACGTTAATAAAGTCACTTGAACAAATTAAAATGGATTTCACTTGATTCTGGTCGAGTTATAGACACTGGCGCTTCCTGTGTAGTACGTCTCCACTATGTGGAAAAATGTCCTCGGTACGGCTAACTGACGGCAGGATTAGCTAGGTCAGCGTGAAATTCTACCCCACAGAAGGAATTCTATCCCATAGAAGGAATTCTGTCCAGAAGGACCCTAGGTAAATGATAAATAACTTTACTAATTTTAAATAGAAACAGGCTTGTCGAACATACCTTTAAAAAAGGGGTCACCACACTAGTTCATCACACAACGTTTATAGACGATATAGCTGATAATTTTAGAAAATATACAATTTACTTAATTTGCTTAATACTGCAACGATATAATCAGGCGGTAGTTAGACCTGAGGGTCAAAAATCGCAATGATAAATTGGTGCGAAGGGCCATCAAATTTCTCCAAAAATAATAAAAAAAGACACCTCTGTCAAATGGCGCTCCATACATTGAGCAGGTAAGTACTTCGAAAGTAAGGTAGCGAGAGTATCGCTAGCAGAAAAGGAGAAAATCGCAATACTGTTTTAATAACATTTACAACGTTACAACGTATTTTTTTAAACAGTAAAATTTGCAGTGCAGCGTACCCGGGTCTGTCCAACATAGTTGAATCAGATAAGTAAAATTGTGCTTTGTCTTTATTTTGCCAATGATGGTCAAATTAGATTAAAAAGAAAACCAAGCCCTACGTTGTGTTATTATTTTATCTTACACAATTTTAATTATTCGGATTGCGCTTCGATCAAACAAAATTAGGGAAATTTGAGGGAAAGATGCGTCATGTAAATTAAACCCTAGATTCCCAATACGCCTAAATTATTAAAGAAAAGCGTGCCGGACTCAGCCTGGAATTCACGAGGGGAAAGAGTACGGCAGAGAAACCCTCGATCTAAATTCCTAAACCGAATTATGCTGTATAATCTATTAGTATTATAATTAATTGAATTACTATCTTCCCTATCACAATTTGTAGTTCCACACTTGTAACAAAACATTTAAAACTGAAGAGATAGCTCTCCGGTCGGGAATCAAACCCGAGTCTCCCGCGTGCCAGACGCGGATGTGATAACCACTACACTACCGAAAAGGGGTGTTAGTCAGCCAGACGCCGCTGGAGGGTACTGAGGTCCTGGTTACGGAGGCTACTCAGCTAAAGTTTAAATTAGGGCCAATATCTCTAGAATGATCATTATATTTATAACTAGGATATTCTATATTAGTAGTTTCACAAAAGCTCTTACTTTGTAATCACAGTCGTACTAAAACCAAAATTCCGGCAAGAAAAGACAGCAAACAATACATTTTTGTTTTTATTTAAAAAAGTGTTGTTCACCGCATAAAACGATTTAATTAAATATATACTCCATCAAATATGAATTATCAATGAGAATAAAAGAAATAATAATTGTGCAAATTATGTCAATGAAAATATCAAAATATATCCACATGTTATGCCACCAAATATTAATTATCAATGAAAATAGAAGAAATATTTATGCAAATTATGTTAATAACAATATCAAAATATATCCACATGTTATGCCATCAAATATTAATTATCAATGAAAATAAAAGAAATATTTATGCAAATTATGTTAATAACAATATCAAAATATATACACACGTTATACCATCAAATATGAATTATCCATGAAAATAGAAGAAATATTTGTGCAAACTATGTTAATACCAATATCAAAATATATACACACGTTATACCTTCAAATATGAATTATCAGTGAGTATAAAATATAAAATGGTACAAATTATGCTAATAACAATATTTTAAGTTTCATTTTACCGACTTGTAATGACATATTGCAACACAGAAGCAAAACAATTCACCAAAATAAACCGTACACCCCGCTGGCTTCTGACTCTCTATTCTCCGTTCTCGAGCAATACCTTTCGGATCTCCTCCAAAAAACCTCACAAAAACTCAACTTCAATTTATGACATTTATCTTTTACATGTATAAAGGGTGTCTCAAAATATGTGCATATATAGGGTGTCTCACAAATTAATTTATCAGATCTAATGAAATAGTATTTTAAAGAGGTGGGTTATCTCAAATTCGAGAGACCCTGTATCCATATAAAATTTATGTTTGAGCTTGGATACTAAGAAATCACTTCGAACAAAACTTAACAGGAAAGTGATATTTGGATATGCTAGAAAATACCATCTATTCCCTTATCACCCAAATAATTCAGAATAATCCATATGAGCTTGATATGGAAATAATATTCAAAGGGATTGATCTCCTCCTCATTATTCCAGAAATATAAGCAATTATCAAGATAATAATTTCCATGATCATTGGATTAGCCGTCAGGGTTCTATGGAATGACTGGCTCTGTCACCTGATTTGACTCCATTAGACTTCTCCTTATCGGAATATTTGAAAAAAAAGTGCTTAAGACGGAATCTGCTTCTATTCTGGATTTACGCTAAAACGTAGTATTTGTTACTTGATCACAAGTTTCAACTTTGATTCGATCAAAAAGTAGTAAGTGGGGAAAGCACTGAATATGTTAGTTGTCTGTCTATCAATTCGGCTATTTTGTAAACGCTCTTTACTGCCTAGCGTTCCACACTATTAATAGTATATTACATAATAAGTGGACTATATATTAATCTTTACCATAAAAAACAATTTTATCAATGGGCCAAACATGGGTAGCACCACAGACTTAGATCTTCGTTTGGCTATGGTAAGGTTCCAAAATCTCAACTTTGTTGAAAAGTAGTAATTAGATCTGAAAATTTCTATTTATCGCAATTTGTATATTTTATGGCACTAACATTCACATAGTTTAAAACTTCAAATGGTTTTAGTTAACTATTTATTTTTTACCTGTTCATATATCAATTATAATTATGTGACAGTTTATATTTACTGCTAACTTTCATACTCCCCAATTTGCTTTTCCAGCATGTTGTTTTATTTACGTCAATTAGCACTATTAGTAGAGACCCGTTTCTTTATGCAATTACATCCTGAAGTCGAGTACAAATCGCGGCAAAACCAGGAAATAAATTCAGCTGATGAGGGCTATTCATAAGACCCCACTCGACAGAGAATAGTTAGTACTTTCATACCAGGGTATAGTTGAAAAGGCGTGAATCGTAAGAGCAGTGTAAAACGTAAAAGTGAAGGAAATGACATTCGTAAGAAGACACTTCCGGGTTTGAAACAAAGCCTTTTGGCACACATTTTGCTGAGTGTTTCGAGAAAGTTTTAGCTGGAGTGATGTAACATAGTGTAATCACTTATCTATAAATTTTGTGCAGTGCGTCACTATATAAGATATTATACTAATCTATTTTAAAATCATTAAGTGATGCGCACACTCATCATGGCTTAGCTCAAACGCCTTAAAACGTCATAAAAATTTAATTTTGACATACAGGCTCATTTTAGGGGATTTTTCAAAACTCAAATGCCAAGGAACTTAAATAATCACTTATAACTGGAGAAAAGTAGTTGCTATTATGAAAACCGCGAAACGTATAAATGTTATTTTACATATAATTTTATTGTTTATTTACTAGGGTAATGCAAGGGGGTAAATATTACCCCGTAGTAAAATTAGTTTGAATTGTTTACATTGTAACGGTCAGAAAATTACAGTACAGTATTTCATAATGAACACATCATTTTGCTATTTTTTTTTTCATTCCTCTTCTGCAAGGATTTTCTTACTTTCTTATTTATTTATTAATTCACAGGTCGAAACCCATTATAGCAATAAACTTACAATACTACTAATGCATAACACAGGCTTATGAAATTAAAAAGACAGCATAAAACTATGAGAGAACAAATTACCATAAATAAAAATAAAGGAACAAATGGCTAGTGATATACAAAACATAGTTTCCAAAAATAAATACCAACATCTAACCCTTTAATTTATTCATTCTATTCATCCATTCATTCACGGGTCGAAACCCATCATTACAATAAACTTACAACAATACAATTCATAACACCAACTTATAAAATTAAAAGGATAGTATAAAACTATGAAATAATAAATGACACTAAAATAACAAATGACTAGGGGTACACCAAACACAGTTCCCAATGAAATAAGTACCAACATACAACCCTATATATAGAAAACTTTACTTAAGCATAAAGTTTTAGGAGACGAGAAAAAGTCTAAATCATTATGGGAGTTGGCCAACCTAATGGACCATGAGAGAAATCAGTTCAACCCGTGATAATTGATACGGCTAAAATTCTGGTAAAAGGTGTTATTAGAACGCGTGGCCCTGAGAGGAGCAAATTAGGGTGCATTTGCTAAAAGATGTAGACTATGGCTAATATTGTTCAAAATTTAATAAAGCAACTTCAGATCCGGATGCGTACGGTGTGATTAGAGAGATAGTTTTCCCAAATATGATTGAAGTTCAGCGTAAGTCCTATATACACGAAAAGTTCTAAATAATACCTGACGCAGAAACTTGTGCTGAATACCCTCAAGACTTTTAATATGTACTGCATAAGAAGAGTGGGAGATAATGGGATCTGAAAATCCTGCGCTGATCACAACACAAATCCCAACATTCTTAGAGCCTTTGATTTTTTTCCTGCATATGAGGACTAAAGGAAAAGGAAGCATCCAGTAAAATACCAGATTCCCGTATGGAGTTCATATGATTTACTGCAGTATCCCGCATTTTTGTATTGAAAAATTAAGGGATTACGAATTCTAGAAAACTTCGTCATGCAACACTTGGCTGTGAGCTCCATTCCATTGAGAACAAACCAATTGGCTAGTCTGACTGCAAAAGAACACAGTCTTCCGGGGACCCAGCACTGAAAAATAGCTTCAAATCACCTGCGAACAATTAAAAGATAGATGATGCGAAACTAGTATGGATGTCGTTCACGAAAAAGTTAAAAAGTAGAGGGCCAATGTGAGATCCCTAGGTACACCAGATGTCACCCTGATGGACTTTGACCTAAAGCCCTGATCTCTCACAATCTGCACCCGACCCTGCAAATAACTCTGTAACCAATCAAGCAATTGACTCCTTCTGCCTAAGGCTTGGACAATAAAGGCTCATGATTGACCCTGTCGAAGGCCTTGGAGAAATACGTGCAGATAGAAGGAACTTCAACGCCATTCTCCAAGGTCTCCAACAGATAATCAAGATATGAGATCAAGTCAAGTTCAGTTGAAAATTTTTACACACAAAGTCAAACTGTTCATCAATAATCAAGCTATCCAAGGAGGGTTAAATATTCAGTGGAGATGTTTTCAAAGAGCTTAGGCATAATATTTAAGATGCCCACAAGTTTATAGTTCTTAACATCGGCCTTATTATCGGATTTATGAATTGGTATGATAAAACTAGTTTTCCAATTAGAAGGTATATAATAAGTGTTTAGCTATAGATTGAATATGTGAAAGAGGGGTCTTACAAGAACAAAACTAGAATAACGAAGTAAAGTTGGTGGTACACCATCTGTCCCAGGGCCACAGCTACAATCCAGCTTATCATACCAATACTAGAAATACTTGCATTGCTGCCTGAAACTTGGTTCGGCATATTGCAGTGTGCATCACAGTAAGTAGATTTAAAAAAATCTGCCCAACCATTTGCAATAGCAAGACCGTTATTGCATTATAGGTCATTTTAAGAAATTTCATATGAAATATTATCAGTTTTACGTTTAGCGTTAAAAAAATCCAGAAAGATTTTGAGTTGGTAATAATGCTATCCTCAGTGTAATCGATATAATTTCTATAGCAATCAAGAGAAAGTCTCATACAGCCTGCCTGAAAATTCTAGATAGTCCGAGTGAAAACTACTCTGTTTGTATTTAGAATGCATTCCTTTTTTGAAAATTATTTTTTTTTGTTGTGGAGAGTTCTAAACAGGAAACTTACGCGATGGTGATCTTTTTAAAGGCACAAACAAATCTTTCGTTTGATATAAAATTGATCAATCATAAAATCTTGAGACCTGTTCAGGAATATTCATCCCGGTTAATATACGATAAAAATATATTGATATTTCTAAGATCCGCATTATTAAAGTCCCTTTTACTTCCTCTCCATGCATGCCTATGATATTGGAATTATTAATGGAGAGATTAAAGGCGACTTTCAGTGGCGAATGGTAAACACCAACCAGCAACAGCGCCAGCGGTTTCTTAGCTTGCTTATGCAATTTTGTTGGGAACCTGGGTGAGAATAAGATCCGAAAGTTTACCATGTACGTTTTTGATTATTTTGTGTGAGGTTATGGAATGCACACACATCAAACAGAACCTAAGTGCACTTAATTATATTTCAAAATCAAGGCTTACATGAGAATGATACCGTCATATATCGGTCACATTACACGATGTAATACTACTTCTCCATTGAATTACATTATCATATGGTGATTTACATTCTCGTCTAGGTGTAGCAGTTCGATCATCCGTTAGTTTAAGATTTTACTTAAATTGCCCCCTATTTTTTAATGTTTTTAAAGCAGATAAATTCTATGGATGTAATGAATTCTAATTTTGATATATTCTGTATTTATTCTTGGGATAACCGCATTTTATTAGTCAAACTTCTACACTTTTTGTCCTTGTTCTCTTTACTTTGTTTCGGTTTTTAGAATGCTTTCCAACCTTATCTATTCAATTGGCCTGATTTTTACATTTCCTAGCAACAACCGAGCTGTTTAGAGCTTTTAAAGTGCGAAGTGAAATGAAGACAACCATGAAAACAAACATACGAATTTTTGCATGGCCGAATTTAATTGTGGCCATATACCATCATAAACTGCACAATTATTTCTGTGTTATTTTGATATTTTATACTATCGCATTCAATTGTATTCATTTATTTGCGTGGTTATGGCATTTTGGGAGTCTAATTGTCATCTGAACTTGACATTTTTGCCTTGCGCGTATCGTGAAAGGCGTATTTGGGCGACATTATCGTTTGACCAACTAGAGATGTGTGCTCCGAGCCACCATGTTAAATGTTATCAATCTACGATTTATAAATATTTGTTTTATTGGGATTGCTAATAAATAAATAATAAGGTACAGTATAGAACTTGTTTTCTGGAGGCATAGTGTAACGCAATGGAGTCGGAAAAATCACAAATCATGATATTGTTCTCAGATGTTGTCATAGCTCGAGGGCCTTGGACCGAATTTTATGAGTGGAATGTGTGGCATGTATATCGTATGGATGGCAAGCTTCAATTAATTGTGGAATTTGAAAAATCCTTATTTCATCTTCTCCACAGATAAAAAGTTCTTTAAATTCAATCATATTGATCCGCAGTGCGGAGTTGCGGTAGGAACCCCTTCCTGAAATACCCCTGTGAGGATGATTTTGGCTATGTATTTGGTGTGACGGACGTGTGTAATAATATTAGGGCTCTTCCACTACCTACCCTGTTTCATTTATATTTGATGGCTGCATCCCTTCATTCATCTGGTTATTGAATTTATTCTTCTGTGATAATTATTTTAATTTATCTCTATATTTCCATACGGTCTATTTTTTATCATACTTCTCTCCCGAAATCACAACATTCTGAGATCTCATGTTGTTAGCGATAGATTTTGGGGAGATGTTTACTACAGCTTACAATATACCCCTAATTTATAAATACCCTAAATTCCGCTCGCCAATAAATATATGCTTGGCATCGCATATTTCATTTCGTTGAAAGAGATTAACCAAACGGCTACATAATGCACCGTTCGGACCTACTTGGAACTTTGTCGGCATTCAACTTGTCCGAAAAGCAAACTTGATATTTATGTGTATTCATATCGCCTTGGGGACACGCCATTACTAAATCAACGTGAAAGGATCTGCATATGTGTCCGGTCAACCGAATCGTGCCTCATGTATCTTTAATACCGTCTCAAGAGGTCCGTCGGCCGCCCTTTTGTGGCTTCTTGGCAAGTTTTGGTCTGAGATTATGTACATTTAATCAGTAATTTGCTGAATCAAAATTTTACTAGCTCGACTTCAAATATTTATGGCGCAGAGGGAGCATGAGATTTCCGTGGATTATCTTAAAACAGATTTTTTGCATTATCTCAACTGATCTTCTTTATTGAGTAATAATTAATATAATCTTTAAACAGGTATGAAATATATCGTCATTAAAATGAAGATATAGAGAGATAAGCTTTACGAAAAGCATGCATGAAGGAAAAACAAACAGTCTATATGGAACGAAGAGCTGGAAAATCTAAAAGAAACAAAACAATACTTACACTTGGACCGAAAAAAATCAAAAATGATAATAACAAAAGTGCATATTAAAGCCAAATTAAAAAAAATATGTTATGTAAAATAAGAATGGGGCATTAATGAGAAAGTTGAAGAGGTAGATAGACTCTTAACTTGGAGCAATACAATCAAGGAATACCTGCGGCTTTGTTGGAATTCTAATGAATTACTATATCAGCCAACTAAACATAAACCTCATAAAGTTGGACAAATGGAAATAACATTATTTAAATTGGATCACAATTAGTGGACAGCTACAAAATCCTTTAGAAACGGGAATCCGAATTGACCAGAAGGAATAGCTGCAGAGCATCTAATTTGTATCATAAACGGCGGGAAATAATCAAATTTTTTGAAAGAACCAGGAATAACACTAATCCGTATCAAAGGATATCAGACTAAGTGCTAAAAATAAACTGTAACCAGCATTAAGCAGAATATATCTTGGCATGACCACGTTGCAAACATCGCAAATTCAGCCTCGCAGAAGCTTGGTGCGCTATTTCACAACAAAAACTGTTTACACCGCTGCAACTACCCTTGCTCTACAAAGCGCGAATAAGAACGTGCTTAAATATTGCTCACACATCTGGGGTGCCGCGCCTAAGTACATTCTTAAGCTGCTGTATTCGATTCAAAAGAGAGCTTGTGTGTCTCATCGGCGACCCGGAGTTGACACGGGATCTGGATAGTCAGAAACACCGCAGACGTGTGCCAATTACAGTATAATAAATCACTCAACTATCCTGACTCTAGCAAAATGAATTCTCTATCTAATATAATAAAGAAAAAAATTAGTGTCTCCATAGCAGCTATGAAAAGAAGCAGAAATTATATACAGTATGTCTCACTAACTTGGAACCATATGGGAAACTTCTTTATTGTTGATTTTACGAAAAAAAGTTGCTCTTTATAAAAAGTTCTGCTTCCTGAGAAAATAATATTAGACTATTAAAACTTGACTTAGGATATACAGAGTGGTCATAAAGTGGGAAAATGTACAGGGTGTCCGGAAATACCGTTCGAATAGTTTTTGAAGTGATTCTACATAAGAAAACATGAAAGTTTTTTTATATGAACATGGGTCCGAAAATGCATATTGTTACGTTTTTCCCGTGGGTTCTTAACAGAATTACAACTTTGCTAT
>MU187246.1:45940-66107 GCA_016904865.1 Pissodes strobi | reverse complement strand
GCCATCGAGATAATTCCAGTCCAGCGATCCTGAAACTTCGCGACCGGGGGCGATGAGTCATACAGACAAAGAAGCGAGGGGCACGGCGCGGCGGCGGCGGCTAGTTCTATAGGGTAGCACAAAAACGTTCGAATGGCTGTTAGTCGTGACAATATTTTCCAAGATACAGGGTGTCAAACTTTTTATAAAAAAAAAACAGTTTTTTGTTAATACCTTAAACATGATTTTACTGATTTTGTTGAAATTTAGCAGTGTTATCTGTAGTAATAAGGGGCTCATTTAGCCTTAATTAGATTAAAAATATAAAGTCCAGTGGCGTCCCGGGGGGCATCATACCGAATATTATTGACATAGAAATGTGCGCCACTGACTCTTTTAAACATTTTATATTTTTTTCGTATTAAGCAACTAAAAATACAACATTTTTGTTTCTTTAATTGTTTTCGTATCTTGTTTCGTTTTCGAGAAAAAAAATAAATACCAGTTTATTACATTTCATTAGGGCATCATTTTCTACATCAAACGCTGTAATAAACTGGTTCTATTTTTTTTTCTCGAAAACGAAACAAGATACGAAAACAATTCAAGAAACAAAAATGTTGTATTTTAAGTTGCTTAATATGAAAAAAATATAAAATGTTGAAAAGAGTCAGTGGCGCACATTTCTATGTCAATAATATTCGGTATGATGCCCCCCGGGACGCCGCTGGACTTTATATTTTTAATCTTATTACGGGTAAATGAGCCCCTTATTACTATAGATAACACTGCCAAATTTCAACAAAATCAGTAAAATCCTGTTTAAGGTATTAACAAAAAACTGGTTTTTTATAAAAAGTTTGACACCCTGTATCTTGGAAAATATGCATTTTCGGACCCATGTTCATATAAAAAAAATTTCATGTTTTCTTATGTAGAATCACTACTAAAATTATACGAACGGTATTTCCGGACACCCTGTACATTTTCCTACTTTATGACCACTCTGTATATCCTAAGTCAAGTTTTAATAGTCTAATATTATTTTCTCAGGAAGCAGAACTTTTTATAAAGAGCAACTTTTTTTCCTAAAATCAACAATAAAGAAGTTTCCCATATGGTTCCAAGTTAGTGAGACATACTGTATATGTTACATGAAATTAGATAACCTACAGCATTTTAAAGGTAAGGTCGATAAGCAATTTAGCTATATCAATAAATGAGACGAGAAATATCGAGAATATGAACTGTAGACATCAAACCACCTGCTGTAGTTTAACTAGAAATTCATGAAACAAAATTATATATAACGATAAAAATATATACGACATAGACATCAAAGAACCTACAGTCGTTAAACTATAAATTCATTAATCGGGATTATATACAGGGTGTAAATTAAGTACTTTGACAAACTTCGGCCAATGATTCTTTCAGTGATATTAAGTCAAAATGTTCATATAAACATAGGTTCAAAAATGCTTCGTTCTCAAGATACAAGGTGTCAAACTTTGAAAAAAAATCGGTTTTTCGTAAATATCTCAATATTCTTTAAGCCGATTTTATTGAACTTTGGCAGATATATTAATGATAGTAAGAGGCTAATTTAGCTTTAATTAGATTAAAATTATTAAGTCCAGTGGCGCCCCGGAAGGCACCTCCCCACTATTTTTGAAAAGAAAATGTGCGCCACTGACTTTTTAAATTTTTTTTTTTTTGAATTCTTCAACTTAAAATACGACCTTTTTGTCTCTTGTGTTTTTTTCGTATCTTGTCCCGTTTTCGAGATAAACAATAAAAACGACTTTATTACATGTCCCTAAAGCAACACAATAAAATAATTATTTATTTTCACGCCACTGTACTGGCAAAATTCGCATTTATTTTGCGTTTATTTGTCTTATTGAAAGCAGCTAATCAACAAAAATGAATTTTTAAGTTAAACTTTGTGAAATTTAATTTTTTTTTAATTATTTATTGCATACTTCCGAGACATGCAGTACACAAGAAAATAGTAGCCTTTGAAAACAATTGAGAGGTTTCCATGGTAGCAGAATGAGTCATAACAGTTGATTTAGAAGAAAACAGGTAGGTAGTTTTTTATCAGTTTGACGTTATAAGTAATAATTTATCGTGTGTTTTGTCCAAAATGTGCCAATATACAAACGCAGAAATGGCAGACATTCATTTTACTTATGGAATTGCTCGCGGTAATGCACGACCGGCAAGACGAATGTATCAGGTGCGATTTCCTCAACGAGTGGTGCCAGACGTCCAAACTTTTATTAATATTCACGCAAGACTTTGTGAAACTGGCAGTTTTAAAAGGACAACAGATGTTCCGGGAAGGCCTGCGACAGTTCGAACAGTTGCGATTGAAGAAGCTGTGTTAAACAGAATTGAAGAAGACCCGCAAAGTAGTACACGGAACATTCGTGAATTGAATATTACACACATAGTTGTTTGGTAAATTTTAAGGTCCCAACAACTTTCTCCTTACCATATGCAACGTGTGCAGGCTCTATTACCTAGA
This sequence comes from Pissodes strobi, assembly GCA_016904865.1. Lineage (NCBI taxonomy): Eukaryota > Metazoa > Arthropoda > Insecta > Coleoptera > Curculionidae > Pissodes > Pissodes strobi. The sequence continues at coordinate 63,595 of MU187246.1, read as the reverse complement.
GATTTTCCCCTCAGAGTCGATTTTTGTGGTTGCTGCGTGATAGATTAGTAAGAACCCCGGATTTTTTAGCCCATGTGCTTTTCACAGATGAAGCCTCGTTTTCTCGAAATGCTATAATTAACTTTCATAACAACCATATCTGGGCTGAGGATAACACGAATGCTATCGTAGAAAATCATTTTCAAGTGCAATTTTCTCTCAATATTTGGGTAGGCATTATCGGTGATCACCTTATTGGATCTTGCATTCTTCCGCAAAGGCTTAATGGCGAAGAGGATCGAAGGTTTTTGGAGCATGAACTTCGCAACCATTTAGAAGAAATTGATTTAGAAACCAGAAACAGAATGTGGTTAATGCACGACGGAGCTCCGCCACACTTTAGTGTCGTTGCGCGTCAATTTCTGGACGAGAATTACCCTAACCGTTGGATAGGAAGAGCAGGACCACAAGCCTGGCCTCCCAGATCACCTGATTTGAATTCTTTGGATTATTTTCTTTGAACAAGATCTAAGAAATAGGATATTTGAATCTTGTGCCATTATTAATCAGATGCCAGGTATATTCGAAAGAGTTCGGCAATCTAAGTTAAGACGACTTATTGCATGCGTTGAAGTAGGCGGTGGTAATTTTCAACAGCTATTGTAAAATAATGTTATTAACTAGTTTAGTTTTAGTTTTGTAAATAATTTAAGTTTTTTACCTGATAATACAATCAATAAAAGAAAAATGTTTTGCTTATTTTTCGAAATTATCTCGAAAACGAAGGAAGATACGAAAAAAACACAAGAGACAAAAAAGTTGAATTTTTATTTAGTGAATTTAAAAAGAATAAAAATTTGAAAAATTTCAGTGGCGCACATTTTTTTTTTTAAATAGTGGGGAAGGTCCCTTCCGGGACGCCACTGGACTTAATAATTTTAATCTAATTAAAGCGAAATTAGCCTCTTACTATCATTAATACATCTGCCCTATTTCAGTAAAATCGGCTTAAAGAATTTTGAGATATTTACGAAATAACGATTTTTTTTCAAAGTTTGACACCCTGTATCTTGAGAACGAAGCATTTTTGGACTTATGTTTATATGAACTTTTTGACGTAAAATCAACATGAAAGAATCATTTGCCGAAGTTTGTCGAAGTAGTTAATTTACACCCTCTATAACCATAAAATATGTGTGACATGGAAGGAAAGTGACCTACAGTCGTTTAACTATAAATACATTAATTAAAATGATGTATAACGACAATATCGATGATAAACGTTCTTAAATAAAATAAAATAGATTTTACTTGTATCTAGTAGATTACACATACTGGCGTTTCCTGTGAAGGTACGTCTCCACCATATTGTCGTACCACCTTAGCAAAAAGGCCTTCGGTATGGCTTTATGACACCTGAAACTCGCTAGGTTTGCATAGGAACGCTAACGGAAAGGAAGTTAATTTTATTCCATAGTAGGTCTCACGGAAGGTAGCGGAAGGACTCTAATTAAATTAAAAATAATTTTCACTTTTCAGATGTAATACACTCATTTTTCATAAGAAAGGTAACTACACTTACTAGTTGTCAAACATCTTGATCGGTATCAAACGAGATCTCCTATAATTGCAGACACTACACTGAGCAGTATGTTTGAAGAATAATTCCACTACAAAATCAGACGGTAATTAGACAGGATAGTCAAAAGTTACCACGATTATTTTAGACAAAAAATTGGTCGCTTTTCTCTGTCTGAGCGCTGTGAGCGTCCAGACGAGGAGGCCTGACAATTCTCTCAAAAAAGAATATTATATACCACATCTGACAACGGATGTACATTTCGAGCAGCTCGGTACACCGGAAGTAAGGTAGAAAGAGTATCGAACACACAAATCGACCAGAAAAATGAGAGTTGTAAGATATACAACGTTACAGAATTAATTAGATTCTAAGCAAAACTAATTAGACTGTTCGAAGAGAAGTGTGTATCACCTGGCATGATTTACTAAAAAATAGCTTCAAACTGAGAAGTCCACATATTATTTATCACTGTCACTATAGCACAGTCACAATAAAAGAAAATAATTCACATTCTTCATCAGGTGAGTTGGCATTTGTACTTTTTATGCATCGCCATTTTGCGATTTTGTCTCCTCGTGATTAGTCCCTAATGTATCTCTGTCTCTTTTGAGCAGCTCAGCTGATTTTTTGCGCCTTACCAGGTTTGAAAAAATCTTCACAGATAAAATATTAATTTTCTTTTTTCTGTGTTTTATTTGCTTAGCCTGAGCATTTTATTCGCATTATGTTTCAGGCAAAAACTTTGATTATATTGATGTTACCCAGGGTTTTAACCAGAGGTTAATTTCTGACGCCTTATTTGCACGCTTAGAAGACAGCTCGTTCTGGCTTGCACACCTTTAACTTTAATTTTTCTTACGGTAATTTTGGTCATAATTCGAAGGTATCAAAGAGCGCTGCAATATTAGAATCTTAAACATCGGGATGCATATTTTCTTAAGGCGTGAGAAACACAAAAAGACAAAATTTTTCTTTATTCGAAGACACTTAACTAACCCTTTAAAAGAAAAATAATATTCGCTTGTTAAAAAATGGTGAATTTTGGCATACACGTTGACTTTGTGGTGAAAAAGTTCGACAAGAGAGGTAGAGTGAAGCAAAATAAAAATATTTCTCATCTAGATTTAATTTTATTATACGCGGCATCACGACAACTACTTACAGCTAAGGAAAAAGCAAACATGCTCGCCGAAATGTTTTCATCGCACTCTACCTTAAACGTCTCCCATTGCAAGGCTATCCCCACCATATCCAACATCAACACTACCATGACAGAAGTTAAGTTTTACCACCGTGACATTCGTAATATCCGCAAAAGGCATCAGGGCCGGATGGAATACCTGTCATTGTGTTAAAGAACTGTGCCAAAGAACTAACACACATTTTTTCCAGACTTTTTCACTCTCTTACCGAAAAGGGATTTACTCATTTTCTTGTAAAGACGCTCGCGTAGAACCTGTCCCAAAAAAGACAAAAAAAAACACGCCCTCTAACTAACCCAAACTAACCCAATTGCCTTGCATGCAATAATCTCCAAAGTCATGGAACATGTAGTCAATCAGCAACTACTCAAGTACGATATATTGATCTATGTCACTCATATAGGCGTAGGGCAATTGAAAACTAGGGAGAATCTCTAGCGATTGCATTTGACAGAGTTTCGCATGACGGATTGCTCAAGAAACTGTCGTTATTCGGACTGCCAGTGTCTCTCTGCAGTTGGCTTGCGAGTTTCCTTAAGAATTGATCCTCTGCATATTGCAGTTAATGGACACGTCTCAGACATATTCACCATTAATGCGGAAGTGCCTCAGGGCGCAATACTTTCACCAACTCTATTCCTCATCTATATTAATGACCTACTGACCGAAACCAATAATCCTGTTTACAGCTTTGCAGATGACAGTACTCTTGTCTCCCAATTTAAATCAGAAGAACCTTTACCAGCGACTGAGACTTATCGCCGCACTCAAGATTTGGAGAGGATATCTGGATAGTGTGTAACACCGCAGACATTGGCCGATATATCCCTGTTATATAGATATTTTTACGGCAGATGTTCCCAAGATTTAGCCCACATCATCCCGCCTCCAGCAACGCCTATAAGACAGTCGTGACAGACGGCAGGAGCCCATCCGTTTGTTGTACAACTGTAAACACCAAGAACGTCGCTTCACAAGGACTCGTCTGGCCCACTGCATTAGTGTAAAACTCACTCCCAGGACATCTGTTTTTCTCTAATTACAACCTACAACTATTCAAGAACCGTGTCAATCAACATCCTCGCGCACACACCGCTCGTCGAGTACCATAGGAACTTCCTTTAGCGTGTGTGCCACTGTCACATAAAATCAAGGGTTGATCTTAGCTTTTAATTGTAATAAGGTCACGGGTACCATCTAGTAATATATAATTATCTTAATAAATCAAAACATTAAACAGAACTGTTAACCTTTTACTTTATTATATTTACTAACAATGACAGTAAATCTGATAACGTTATCCCGTCATTAAATGTTGCTAAAATCAACAATTAGCCTATGCAAGCTCTTTGTAGGCCCAAATTTAAGATATTACCTATACAATAGAAATACTTGATTACAAAATATGCGAAGTTAAGTAATGGAGAACTATTTAAGATTTATGTTTAATTGGTTTTCGTTTAATACATATTTTAAATAGTTGGAATTGCACATGACACAGTCAAAATAAAATAATTAGTTCAAGCATCAGAGTCGCGCCTTGTAGACCATACTCTAGCAACAGCCAATAAAGAACTAGATGATCAATGATAGTCAAAAATTAAACAAGAAAATAAGGCGTTGCACCACCCTCTCTGCCCTTGACTCTGATATCTGGACATAAATAATAGTGACAGTCAGGTATGGACACACGAATATCCCGGGTAAAGAGAAGACCGATTATCTGGCAAGACAAGGTTCCGCAAAGCATACAGTTGAACCAGAGCCTATAAGAGGTGTGCTATACAATACTGCCGCTGCTATTCTAAGAATCGTAATGAATGTGCAGGCCAGGGATCCGTTGCGAATTACCTCCAAATTAAGGCCTGAGCTTTTCTTGGACGACCCAGCGCCTTATAGGGTAGAAACTTTCATGATTTTAAAGAGGAGGAAAGAACGATCATGAAAATTGTGGCAGGGCTCCGCAGAAGGCATTGCGGCTGGGCCGGCATTGTGCACGTGTTGCAGATTATAGAATATTCTTAGTGCTGATATAATGTACTTACCGACTGTCCAGCGTTGGCTAGGGTAAGAGGGTTGTACGTACTGACTCTGGAGGACATAAGACAGATCCAGCCGAGGAAGCTGGGTGCTTTCATTAAGGAGGCTACCGGGCTGAATTAGTACGTGGTTATGGTAGGCAGAGGAGTCGCTCGGCAAGATTTGCCCATCAACAACAACATCAATTATTGATCATTTCTGTATACCCTTCTATTTTACACGGAAATTCCTATCTCCTTCGAAAATCTCAGAATATTTCCAGGGTTGAGCTTTTGTAGATCCCCCGGTACCACAAGGTAATTTTCGAGATTTCTCAACCTTTGGCGAGCCAGTGCCTGACATTCGCTGATTAAGTGCTCTGACGTTTCAGCCATAGTTTGACATAATCTATATTGTTCATCAGTGGTTTTCCCAATTTTCTTGAGGTGGTACCTCCAGGGGCCATGTCCAGTGAGAAGGTGTACGACCAGTTTTTTTCTATTTTTTTTTTGTAGCTTGAGAAGCTTTTTTGTGTAGTTAAGCAAGTGAGAGATGATTCTCTTGGCCTATCTCTGCCTAGGTGCATTGGTTCAGTGTGTCTCTTTCTGCCTTTTTCTCATGGTTTGCAGTCATTCGACAATCCCACCCTAGCCGGAAGTTGATTCTGCTAGATGCTAGCGCTTTTAAGGCTGCTTGACTAGGTGTTAAGATATATATTCTGCACCTCTTAAGCCTTTTTGGCACATTCAGAAATGGCTATATTGATAGCTTTTATTTATATTTGAACGATTGTTGAGTGTTTCCTAAAAGTGCAGAGATTTGACATCTAGGTACGTAAACTCCGGATCCCACTCCGTCTTTCATCTTTGATCTATCTATGTACCAGACAAATTATCCCCTCCCTAGTTGTTTTAGTATTTCCCCTGTTGGTCTTCAATTATCATTTCCAAGGAGCGATCAAAATGGAGTTTTGCTTCCATTGTATCGGTTGGTTTAGTCATCGCCTCTATCTGGATGTCCTCCAGACTTTTAAGGTGACCAGTCGGAATTGGTCCGTGAGTAAGTGCACATTGGCCCAAGATTAATGTAACGCTGGACGATTTTCTTTTGACTAAAGCCTTCAGACACAATTGCAACCTGTCACCCACGTTGTTCATGATGATCTATCCGAATGAAGACTTGTAAAGCCATGGTTGCAAATGGGGGAGATATAACTAACAACTCTCCAACGCTCTATACATTTCACTTTGCCGATGACCAGGAATTTAGGGCGATTAGATTGTTTTAGGTGTTCAGAAATTAGAAGATGTCAGGAAACTAAAAAAGGAACACATTATACATGTAAGAATGGTGAGAATGAAGAATTTAACGAGGAGGGTGATGAACATAAATCAACTGAAGCGGAAGAATAGAAGAAGAAACGAATAAATAAACTAATAGAGCTAATAGAGTTCCATAACTCTATTCCCCAATTGCACAATATTTGGTTGGTTATAACCGATGTCATGCGATGCGATGAAAGCGAGCGATTTTTCTGTCATAATCTAATACTTTAAGAAAATACTTCAATTTTTTAGTAAATTATTTGAGAGATACGAGGTCTCCTTGTTTGATGCCTCCTTTTTAACAAATATTTTGCCGGTGGTTCTATCCTCTTCGATGTTTACCTTTCGGCCGCCATGGTTTACACAAGGTCCAAGTTCTCTAAAATAGGCTAGGTTTCATTCGAATCAGAAGCTATGCAGTAGTGACGATGTAAAAAAAATCGTAAACAAACTTTAAATGGCAGTTTAATAATTACGGAACTCAAATATTTTTTTCTGAAAACCCATCCTGAAACCTGAAATACGGGAGGGTGCTCGACATCTATGCTTTCTAGATTACTTCTCATCTTTCTAGAGGAGTAAAACCTTCAAGGCACATTTTCATCATTTCACTAGTGATCCAGTCTTCTTCTGGAGATTTTTCATTAATTTCGGATAGTTAAGAAGAAAGCATGGAATAATTAATTATATCGATCTTCGCTCTTTCTGAATTCCAAGCAACGAGTGTACCTCGTACTGTAGGTTTTTATGGATAATTGAAGAAAAAGTGTGATACACGAAAACGTGACCATCCTAAGATGCTTCTACATATTCATGGTCATAATTTTATATATTTAAAATAACAACTCTAACAATATTTCATGTCAAGGCATAATGTTTTTATAAATGTCACAAAATTAATAAGGGCCCCAATTGAGGTTATCACTCGAAGCCAGTCAAAGGAAGTGTTTCTTGATCGATCAGTAATATATTAGTTTTACACCAGACATTGCACTGATAAATCTTCAGTATCATAAAAAACTTATCCGCCTACTAACATTAGCGACATCCAAGCCCGTTTATATCATAAATCCTCGAGGCAACATTCCTGAAAATTTCATTGAACAAAATGCTGATTAAATGTACATAATCGTAGTCTAAAACTTGGCAAGAAACCACAAAAGCGCGGGTAGCCAACACAGGACTCTTAAGACGGTATTAAAGATACATGAGACGCGATTCAGTCGACCGGACCTACATGCAGATCCTTTCATCTTGATTTAGTAATGGCGTGTCCCCAAGGCGATATGAATAGACATAAATATCAAGTTTGGCTGCCTTTCAGCTTTTCAATGAAGAAACACGAAAATCAAATATGACACTCAATTCGTGTTTCATTTCCTTCGGTTCAACGGATGATTTTCTATCTTCATTTTTTATAGCAATCACTTACCAATCATTACCATATTTTTTAAGGCCAATTAAATGTTAGATAATTAACTTTGTTACATTGGCTTTATAGATATGGTGTCCCAGAAAAATACGTCAAATGGCATAATAACGGTGTGTTTTTTATGCGTTAATAATAACGATATGTCAAGTTTACGCACTATCATATTTCATATTTCATGTATGTATTACGTTTGAAGGCATGCTATACTGCTAGGTAAAAAAGCGCATTTCTAGAATATTGTATTCAGTTTGGGAAAATAAAACAAAGCTTGAAAATTTTGGAATGTTAGAATTTTGGTAGATCAACGCGAATAAAAGGCAAATGAGCATAGAACAAATAGACTTTTTGTTAAACGAGCAAAAACATGTGAACTACCATAAGCAAATGAGGATAAATTATTTGTTTTGTTGGCTGCATATCTTTATTTGATGTTCAGTGATAATTGAAAATTAGCGCGAAAGTAAGAAGGCGTCAGAATTGAATTTTGGAAAAGCTTTTTATGAAATGTTATGATATATTAAATCGATTTAGGAAGCGAATTTACTAATTCTAAACATACCGTTTATTTCTGCGGATGTTACACAAACGTGTTTATGATAAAAAACGGCATTACCTCAATTTTTTTCAGAATAGCACCCAATAAATGCAAGGGATTATGTACTAAAGACAGGGCTTGCTGTTTTTTAAAGTTTAAACAAAAACGTAAATCTCTCAAAACTTACATAAAGATCTTCATCGCAAATGAAGGCCTATTATATAGTGATTTTAAAAGGATATGTAGTTAATAGTTTGCTAATACATATATAATTTTACTTAATGTTAAAGTTTGGTGGAAACATTGCGCAGCGAGAGAAACTGAATTCAGCGATAATAATAAATTAACGAGCGTGAAAGAAAAAGTAACTTATAGGACAACACGTATGCTTAATTTTATTTTAACCCGTGAGTACTACTACTGATATGATAACTGCGTCTCGGGTACCATCACAAATTTCAAGACAAAAAATCGTTTTGTTCGTTAAACAAAGATAGACCAGAACTTGCTTCCAATAATTTAATACATGGAATCCACAGCTGAATTCAGTTTGGATATAAAGATGAAGCAAATAAGAATTTTGCACTTGCGACTTGGCAAGCCATTGAGGAAGTACTGAAAGATCCCCTAATACCTTTCTAGGTAAATCTGCACACATAATTCATAATTCGATTTTCACGTAGTCACTTGCACTACTTAGAGAGTCTTGGTCACTGCGTATTTCTTCGTCCCACTTTCTGCGCGTTCCAAGTTCCATCATTGTTATTACTTCTAATCCCTCTGCATCTGTTTTTCCACTTATCACCCATTTGTATTTGTAATTATGAACAAATCTTGGCTATCCAACTGCAATATTCGAGTTTGCAACTGATATTCACCACGTTTTAATTAGTGACACTATAATCACTACTAGGTCCATCGGAGCCGAACATGCAAAAAACCGTAAAAACAAGACATATAGTACGCTGGTAGCAAGCTGACCGCTCAGTACTCTCCTCCATGAATTCTTCGAAATATTTGAAAATAAATGAATGCTTGCCCCCCCCCCCCCCGGATATTGTGGTCTACTAAAATGCATAAGCTACTAAATAAATATCACCCTGTCCTGAGTTTGAATTTGAACTTGGAAATTATTATATAAACATTAAAGGCAAACTATAAATAACGCGACCAATCAACGGGAGCGATTATGAACCTTAAGCGAGCTGTGGTAAGCATTTTTTATAATATAAATACGCTACCGAGCCTTCAGTTCGGCAGGCTTTTTTCTCACCTAGAACCAGCTTCTAGGTTAGCCACATGGCTGCTTAGGTTCTACACCTTTACTCCTGACCTAAACCTAGTAATTGGTAAAAGTTAAATCGATGATGGGTTTGTCAGAGTTCTGAGGAAGATAAGTTTCTAAGTAGAGTCTGTTAAATAGTTAAAAAGTTTAGTGAAGTGCTCTTTCACCTTAAATAAAAACACAACACAAAACTCTTAAGAAAAACTATATTTATAAAACAGTGACCAAAGACCTATAAAAAAATAAAAAACATAGGCCAAATCGAGGAAGCATGCGCGCCTTAGTAATCGGGTATAATAGAATCTTATTATGTTTCTGACCAATAGACATTGTTAAAGATTTATCATTAAGTCTATGACCAATAGACATTGTTATTGTTTTAACTGAAGTGCTTTCTTTATCATCTCTTCTCACCTGACGTAAATCAATTCCGGACCTTCTGAAGCATACCCCTGCACGCTAAGCAAAGCGTGTCATCACGGATAAAACATATAGTGGCAGATTGGGGGAAGCATCAGTTTAACCGAGAGACCCCGTCATTGTACTATTCGCGACAATATCTCGGTAGTAGTATTTACAGGATTTTCTTGTGTCCTGAGAAAATACTTTTTTACGCACATCCTCCAAGGGAGGGTAGTGTGGCACTTACCAAAGCCGTAACGACTAAAAACTCACCTATGGTCTCACCTGTGTTGTAACCATAAGAGTTTCTACTGCATATTCGAGGCAAGAACTTCCGGGATTATCTCCCATTAAGTTCACGTTTTCACATTGAAGATGTTTCTCTATGATCGTTAGATCACGCCTGTCCTATGGGATGATCTCTAAAATATCTACTTCCAAATATAAAGATACTCGATACACCATAGATGAAACGCTGATGTAACCCAAAAGCTACTATCTTAGATTCCAGATAAGCAATTACTCATTCGATTCATGTGGGACATTCGGGATGCTTTGAAAATGACAAGGTGAAAGTAGAGATACTACCGTGATGTCGTAAAGAGAAAGGCAGAGCTAGAGGAAACCCAAACTTGTAAAGTATTTAATATTCAACAGGAAAAGATTAAGAGGCAAACTACCAGAAAATAAATTGAAAGCTATCAAAAAATCTTAATAAAAAAAGTATAAATATTTATTATTTACAAATATCTTGGCTGTAAGCCTCATGACAGTAAATTGTTGTACATAACTGTAATTTGCAACTTAAATGTTTTGCCTTAATATCGGTATCGAACTGAGCTCACTTCCTGTTTCTCTGTAGATACTTACCGGCTAGATAGATATATAAAGATTTACCTAAACCTGTTGTCCTGATAATCAAGGCGATAACAAATCTTTTCATTAGTTTATGGGCGATACCATAAACTCAACTTAATGAATTGTCTTAAGAGTGTTTATGAAACCATTAAAGATTTGAATAAATAGTTAAATTGGAATCCCGAAGATTATTTTGGTAAGTTAGTGTCAGAAGTGCCTTTCATTAATACCTCTTATTTCTAAATTTCACGATAATCTAATCTAGGGTAAGTTTCTAAATTTTACTGCCCTGATTTCAATGTGCAAATATCATTGATATAATAAAAACAAATTAGTGGCGCCTTCGCCTAACTGCTAATTCTTTGACCCACGTCTTTAAATAAAATTAAAACCGCGGAATCAACCTGGCATTGGACCGTTTTTTAGGCAATAAACAAATCGTGTTACAAAGTTTACTCTGAATATTTTTAGACATGCTTAAATAATAAGCATAATAATTATATTTTAAGGTTAAGTATCCAGTTCAGGCTTTAGACTGGGTGTTCTTTTGGTAACTAAAATTATTAGTTTACAACATGCCAACCATTGTTTTCAGGCAGTACGTTTTTATCTTTGATTGTGCTGAAATTTCATCATGTTTTTGAGTAATTAAAAATAAAATTTCTTGTGTTATTTTATTCTGAATTATATCAATTGTTAGAATTTGTTATTCTTCACCATAAAAATGAGTCCAATACTGTTAGGCTCGGTCTATTCTACCAATTTTTGAAACGCTCTGCTTAATATATGCCTATACTGCAAACAACTGCATAAACGCATCTATCTTTCAATCTTTTAAATTAGAAGAGTTAGAGGAATGTTCAAAATATATCTAATAACCCTGTACAGTAATTGTTTTATTGGGTTACAATACTTTAAATATGATTTTTTTAATTAGAATATAGGATCAAACTAATAGAGTTATGTTTTCTGGTACAAGTAGAATTCGCAGGTTTAAGGAATGGGGAACAGATGAAAAGTAATTTGATGGAGAATATAAATAAAAGTTGATTCAAGTTAAATATCGGGCACTATTGAAGCGTCTAATGAATTGAATTCACCGAGAGAATTACGTGCTGAAATAAGGATGTAGAACTAAAGTCCTCCTTAATAGCGAACAGTAATTGGTGTCGCATTGTGAGAAGACACGCAGCCCTGGATTCTAAACGTATGGACACTCCTACCTTTTCGAGAAAATCGCCGGGAGTGACGATGAATTTAACATTAGCGGAACGTGATTCGATTATAAGATATTAAAGACGAATAAAACTCATTCTTCATATTTACATTGCAGAGCTCCTGTTACCTATACAGTGCTTGATAAATTGAAATTATTTAAAATATCATCCAAGTTTTCGGCTCAAGATATGACTTCTGAGTTACAAGAATTAAAAAACATAAACGCATCAAATTGTCGTTAATGTTATTGCTGGTATCACTGTTTTACTGATAAATAATTCAGCTAATAATCGATTCATACTCCATACATTGTAACCAGATTTTGGCGTGCTAATTATGAAACACGATTTGTTAATTGCTTAACAGGCGGTCCATATGCCAGGTTTACCCAGTGGCTTTAATAATAATTATTAAAGGCGTAGTTCTATGTCTTGTCAGTTAGGTGAAGGCGCAATCAAATTTTTCATTAGGAATATATCAATGATTTTGCACATTGAAATCAGGGCAGTAAGATTTAGAAACATACCCGAGACAAGAATATTATGAAGATTATAGATCACAGGTATTCACTAAGGAAAGGTACGTTTGACATTAAGTTACCAAAATAAACATCAGGATTCCAATTAAATTATTTATTTAAATATTAAAAGCTTTCACAAACACACCAAAGATAATTAATTCTATCTAAAATTAATTTGAAGCTATGGTATCGCTTATAAACTAATGAGAAGATTCCCTTATAATGTATTTCATCTATATTATAAGACTATTAAGTCAAAGCAAAATAAGATATATTTTACTGGACTAGTTTTATAATAAATAAATAAGATGACCGGTGAAGTAAATAAGTATAGATATAGCCGGTAAATATCAATAGTTATATATGAAGTGAGTACTAAACAAAACTAAGGTAAATTAATCTCATGGCAGCGATAATATCATTATATCAATAAAAACTTAAGACATAATAAACCAACGATATTACCAATGATATAAGCCTATATATAGATCCAGCTGGTTTATATCTACGGTTAAATGAATTGAGCTCAGTTCGATTCCAGGTTTAAGGCGAAAACTTAAAGTTGCAAATTGCAGCTAAATGAAACCCGCTCACTGCTATGAGGCGTACAACTGATTACAGTAAAAGCTTATTGGTCAGGTCGGTAAGCGTAATACACAAGTAATTCAGATAATCACAAAAGCTTTATCGAGATATTTACCATTTAAGGTAATACTTATTCGGTGATAAGGAAGGTAAAAATTTAATAATCGACAAAGATAAAAAAATGGCCACGCCATCCAACTATAATTCGAGTAACTCAATGACAGTAAACTATAATGATAGTATGATATGTGATATGAGATGACCTACAGTAAGGTAAAGGGATATTCGATGAATCTAATTCCATTAAAAGCAAATGAATTAATTATTATTATTATAACACAATAAATTTTCCACTCAAGAAAATACCAGAAACAGCGACTATGAAAAGAAGAAGAAATATATGCGATAGTACGCGATATTAGATAACCTACAGCGTTTGAAACGTAAGAAAAGAAAAGCAAAATGGCAAGATCAGAAAATGAAAACGAGAAATAACGATAATATAAACGATATGGAAAGCAAACAATAAGGAAAGTGAACAACCTACAGTTGTTTAACGCTAAGTCCTTATTCAAAATGATATATAACGATATTAAGTACGATATATCAAAGGTAGGTAATAAGAAAGTAAGTAGATTTTGCTTGTATCTAGTAGATTTGCGGACACTGCCGTTTCCTGCGAAGGTATGTCTACCATATATTCGTATCACCTTTTTTTTCTGATATACAGACACCCCAGGCATTGGTATTTGGCGCCTGGGGCAGTGTGGGGTTGGAGTCTCCTTAGAGCGCCTCCCACTAAAACCCTTTCTTCCTCCAGTTTCCAGCCACAACCCTTTCTTGGGCCCGTCTTTTCAAACATCTCCTCAAGAAAAGTGCCGGTTAGTCTTTATCTACCTTCGCGTCCTGCTTGGACTTCTCGTTCCTTCTTTTCCTTTGAAATTATGACGTAGCATATGTAAGTATTTATTTTATTCCGGATTTCCTCGCTTTCTAGCATTTCTCTGACAATCTTATTTGCTGATAATACCTCCTCTATATTCAAGTAAAGGCTCTGTCTTTTTAGATTACATCTAGGGCATTCGAAGATTGTGTGTTCCGGTCCTTCAACATTAGCTCTACAACATACATAGCTCGCATCTTCTCGTTTCCTAATTTTATGGGTGTAAGTGCCAAACGAACTGTGGCCAGTAAGGAATTGCGTCAGCTGATACCAGGTTTTGCCCCATTTTCTCTTGTACCAGAGATGTATCTCTGGAATTATTTGTCCAGTTGCCAGGACCACTTGTCCATTCCTGCTACCATGCCTCTACGGTTAGCTCGCGTCCCATTTTTTTTTCATAGGCGGTAGTTCCTTCAAGTTCAAGAATCCTTTTCCTCTCCTCAGCCAGCAAATGCACAGGTATGAGTCCAGTTATGACGTTTGCTGACCTACCAGAGACCGTGCAGTATGCCGAGCAGAATCTCAGGGCATCATCTCTGCGTTGAATTCAAACGTCTTTTGTTGACACCTAAGTCAACCCTTGAAGACCAAGCCGGAGCTCCGTAGAGCACTATACTCTGACATACCATTGCCAAAATTTTTCGCTTAGGCGCTGAGGGTCCTCCAATGTTAGGTAGGAGACACTTTAGAGACTTGGTTGACTTTTCTGCCTTTAAGAACACTTCTTTGATGTGTCCTGACATGTTAAGCCTTCTATCTAGATGAAAACCAAGATATTTGACGGACCTTTGTGCTGTTATTTCCCGATCCTGTATCAGAAACTTTATTTTTTCGGTTTTTCTTTTGAAACTAAGCAAGATTGCTTCAGTTTTCTCTGGAGCAATCTTGAGTTTATGGTCTTCCAACCAGGTTGAGATAAGGCTAAGGGTGTAGTTTGCCTTAGCGACCATGCCGCCCGGTGTCTGTGAAGCTATGAAAACCGCCAAATCATCCGCATATCATATTATATATACACCGCTCGGCATAGGCAGCCCAATCACATCATCGTACAGGAGATTCCACAGGGCCGGGCCGAGCACCGAGCCCTGCGGAACTCCCCCATAGATAGCATACTCAGCGTCTCTTTCCAAAATGATAATCCTGTCAGCCATATAATTATGTAGGATGTTCCGTAGGTAAACACTGATTTTAGCCTTACGTATTTTTTCCATGATTACGGCCCAGGATGACGTATTAAAATGCATTTTTTACGTCCAGAAGTATCGCAATGTTGACCTTTGTGAGCCTTGGGTAGCCTTAAAGGTATGCGTCGTCGACCGGCCTTTATAGAAACCCTATTGGTTTTGGTGGAATCCGTTTTCTTTCTCCTGCAGCTCTCTTAGCGATCTTGTGTTTATTAGTCTTTCGTAAGCGTTGCCGAGCTCATCTATTAAACAGATTGGTCGATACTTAGTAGGATCACCTGGATTTTTTTTTGTTTCTCAATTAGGGTTAATTTTGTTTTCTTCCATTCCTGCGGGAAGCTCATGGATAATAGGATGGAGTTATAGAACTTTCTAAAAAAAGCGATATTTGTTTGGATCACACTTTTGACAACTACTGATGGTATATTGTCGGGACCAGGTGCCTTTTTAGGTTTAATTTTAAGACAGGCTTCAGTGACTTCTTCTATAGTAAACATATCGCATTCTCCCATAACAGTCGCTTCCCTGCCTGGATAAGTTTCATTTGGTTTTTCGTAAGTAAATAGTTCTTTGAAGATATTTAGTCTGTCCTCACTTGCCATTTCTATCCATGGAGGAAATTTTGTAATTGTGACCTGCCGATCCGATAACCTTGTCCAAAGATATCGCACTCGAAATCATCACACAGTTGTTTCCAGGCTTGCCTTTTGGACCCCTTGATTAAGCTTTTTACTTTGCTTTTAGCTGTTTTGAAGTCTATATGTTTTTCTTCACGCTCGACAGGGTCTCCAGTAATCCTTTGGAATTGCCGCCTCTTATGCTTGAGATCATTGGATCTGCTCGTTCCACCAAAAGGGCATTTGAAAGTTTTCATTACAGAGAACTCTCGGTGTACATTCATAATAAGCACTTCGCAGTAGGGCGGCTATATCCGAAACAACCATATTAGCATTTTGGGATTTTTTCTTAAAAATTCCAGTTAGTGACTCCTTATTGGTTTCTCCATACCTTGTTTTTCTTTTGCTGGTCGTACACTTCACATTTGCTCCGTTGCATCGGGGTCCTCCAGGACGGTCCATTTAAGGCATCGGTTTTGAATACAATCGCTAACCATAGTAAGGTCTATGTAAGATTTACCAGCGTGACCGACGAATGTTGGTGCCAGTCAGTTATTTAGAATACTCATATCCAACATATTGCACTATCTCAGCAACTCACAGCCTCTGCGATCGGTCACATGTCCACGCCAAATTTGGTTTTTGGAATTGAAGTCCCCTGTGATTAGAAACGGCATTTTCTTGGAAGATTGGCTAAGGATTAGATCTTGCATTTCTCTTAGACACCTGTTTGGTGAGATATATACAGACATGACAAAAAGCCTTTTATATTGTAAACACACATAGCAACTTCCATTAAACACATTCAGAAGAGACAATGATTTATTTACATTTATGATTAAGGCATCTTTGGTAGAGTTTTTGTAACAGTTTCCATTTGTTTTGTCACACTTTCTAATGTTAGGTTCGCTGATACATATAATATCACAACCGTTTTGCATGGCACTGGTATACTACGATTTGTGTTAATTTGTAAAACTGTGATATCCATTAGTTGCTGTTACTTGTTTTACTAAATTGTCTTAGACGAACTTTTTTGGTGATACTAAGCGTCCTCCGAAAACTATTACATTTTCCGGAGTGTGGTTTGTGTTATTCTTCACACAGAGGGCAGTATACCTTATTCCTACAGTCCTTAGATAAATGACCTTCCGTTCCGCAGTTATAACAGCAATTTCTGCGGTCGGGCCCTGTGCAAATATCGGTATGATGGTTATATGCCCAGCACTTCTTACATCGATTAGCATCTATTCTTGGTTCCATTTTACAGATGGACAGGCCAATACGTATGAAAATATGTCCTACGAGTATATCAGCAATGCGTTCAGCGACTGATACTGTCACTGCAAGGGTATTGCCCGCATTTGGTCGGAAGCTTTTAATTTTGCAGTCTATTTTCGTCGGATACGTCCTTTGCTGTTATTGTTGCATCTATCCCACGGATGTGGAAAACCTTCTATTTTTCCTGATTTGCCCTTGCACTTACTCGCATTTTCATGGCCTCAACAGACCCTTTTATTGAGTTCATCGCGTCTTGATCCTTTTGCTTGAAGAGCTTTCCACAGGTCTTCATCACATGCGATTTGTGAAACTTTCATGATTTTCTTGGTAATTGTCTGAACCCCGCTAAAGGGAAAGCGGGTAAAAGATGAGCTTCTCTGCGGTGGTGATCTGCAGATGCTGTTCCTTCTACTGAAGTTGTTAAGTAGTTCTCTTTCACAGTCTTCTAATGGATGATTGTCCCCCGCAGATTCCATGGGACGGCCTTCTGCCGAGGGGTGGGATTCCCCGGCTCCGCCGGAACTCACCTGGGGTAATTTTTCCATTGTTTGGTCCTCCATTTTCTTGTTTGTTTGCATTTAAACCTTGCCAGATAGGGAAAAGGGTGTGGTATAGAAAAAAAGATCTCCTAGCCCTTGTTGCCTAATAGCGTCGGAGGGGATAAAAATACGCTACTCCTAGAGAGCAG
>MU187246.1:0-20940 GCA_016904865.1 Pissodes strobi | reverse complement strand
AAGTTTTTGGAGAAGAGGTGAAAATTATAAAATACGAGAAAATTAAACCTTAAAAAATATAGGGCGTTTTACAAAATTTAAAGAAGCTGAGTCACACTTTTTTACAAAACATGCTTTAATTTGGACTTAAAAAGGAAATCAAGGAAATTATTTTGTTGCCTTTTTTCTTTTGTATTCGCTGGGATTGGTTTCAAGTTTCGAGGTCCAACAGCAGTCCGCCAACATGATTGAGGCCCATTTTCCACTTCAGCAATTTGATAGTTAAATATTTCTCCGTGTTCATCTGAAACTGCATCTAAGTTTTCAGGAAAGAATCCCAAATGCGAGTGAAGATAACACAGCTTAAGCGACATGTTGAAACCTAATTGCTTGCAAGATTGGATAAGTGCTTTAACTAGTATTGTATATTTCTTAGGAAGTTATTTTTAAGGGAAGTCCACGCCTTATTTTCTTTTTTCAAACCTGCAATTTCTAAATTATTTTTTTTTCTTATTTACGGATTTTCTGTTTCAAATAAAGAAAGGCATTTCCTCCTCTATAAACGACATACTGAAACAGGTGTCATCTCAAAAAAGCAAACCCCGCAGGACCTGACTTACCAAGGACAGAATAAACAGTAACTCTGGCCTTTTTCATAAGGCTGCTGAGCATCAACCTAGAAAGCAGCCTGTCTTGGCGTCCCCAAAATCGCCAAGGCAGCAGCATAAAAGCTAGGCGCACTCTATAAAGCAAAAAACTTGTATACATCTTATCAGTTCTTAGTGCTTTATAAGGCCCAGATAAGACCATCTCTGGAATACTGTTTCCATGTATGGAACTTAGCACCCAAATACTTGTTAAATATATTGGACTCTATACTATGGATGACCAAGAGTTAACTAAAGACCTTGATAGCATTGAACATCGAATGAAAGTGGTACTATCGATAATACTACGGAAGGGATTCGGACGAGTTGGCACGTATGATTTCGCCCAGAGTTGTGCCAAATAGTAACATCAATCAGACACAAGCTACTCATCAACATACGATTCAGTTGCGAACATCTACCTGGAGGACTGCCGCACTCTGGAATCGACATCCGAGTAACGTCTTTCCCGAAAAATACAACCCATAGCGCTTCAAGTCCAACGTCCACCATCTTCTCCGCACTTCGTTGAGTGGTATAGGATTTTCCTTTTGTGTGTGTGTGCCGATCATTAAAAAAATAATTTTTGGCTCTGCGGACCCATTCGCATAAAAAAACAACAATATTTGGTGTAGCCACTCTGCAGTCTGTAAGTAGAGCAATAACTTTTAAATCAGCAGAGCTACTTAATTTATGATCTTGGTGCTGATTGCTTAGACTTAGAAGTAATATATGCATGCTCTCGTATGTTTGCATATCCTCTTCGGACTCCTAACATATTTGTGCAAAAGATTTCTAAGAAGATGTCATCTATCTGACGACAGCGCTATCTGTATTTTAAACTTAGACCCGGCCCAGCAGTAGTGTTAAGTTCACCAAGGCCTCAGCAAGCACAACTGATTCAAAAGGAAACCGACCGGTGTTTTTTTAAATTCTAAATTCTTTACTTAGTTAAAAAAAAGTATGTTACTATATTTCATTAACTCTAAATAGTTTATTGAAATTCTCAAAACAATACACCAAACATGCAAATAAAATTATTTCAACACATTTGTGTACGTTAGGTCAGTCCTTCATACTAGTTGAACAGAAATGTTGACACTAGGGTCTACAGATTTTGGTTTTATTTTGTTTTTATTAGATAAAAAAATCTCTACAGAGATGTGCACTTGGCAGAAGTTATAGAAAATAGTGACTTTTATGCTACTGATGATGAGTAAGAATTAGAAAAATCCTCAGATAACTCTGAGTCCTCTGATAAGGATACTGAAAGCAACAGTGATCCAGAAGAAAATGATAGGGAAATAAATGTGATGGTGTGCATTTAGTGAAAATAGTTATATTATTTGTGAAACAAGTAAAAAGTAATTAGTTCCCCAAACAGTAGGATTGCTAACACAAAAGAATCAGAGTACACAAGAAACCACTAACCTTAGAAAATGACTAGAAATAACAGAGTCACTTGATTTAGCGCCTGATTTGAGTGCTAGAGAATTTACAAGACCTAGCAACTTTTAGCCCAATTGATAACTTTCTACAGAATTATGACGAAGATTTGTTTTAAAAAAAGTGACTGAAGTTACTTGGATACATTTCCAAGAAACCTGAAATATATTATTAAACGCAAATTAAAATGAAATCCTGAACTTGGTAGGCATTTGCCTACTAATGAGTACTTTGGATTTTCCGAGAACTGGAATGCACTGATCAGCGCCATTTAGAATACCTCTGATGGTAGATTTTTAAGTAGAAATATATATATTTTTAAATCAGAAATGATCTTTATTTAATCAAGAACATGAAGGTTAGATATGAAGATTTGACACGTTTCGCAATGCTGTCCTAAAGCTGCCACGACAAGCGAATGTTAACATCGATGAGAGTAGCGGTCTCATTATTCTAGTCAAATTTACTAATCGATTAAATTTTCTGATGAACAGATGATTCCTTTTTTGGACATATTGGTATGAGGCAATACGCATCCAGAAAAGCAAATCCAACAGGTCTCAAAAATCACTTCACCTTGTATCATTAAAAATCAACATTGTTTCATAAACTTCCACTCACGACTTTTGGTTACTAAAGATTTAATTCCACAAAAATTATCTTTTTTTTTTGGAGTTTGGTTTAATTAATCTTTTGTTTTTTTCTTCAAAATAAATAATGTTATCAAATGACGGTCATATCTATGTTTCGATCAATAAAATAAACGGTAAATTACGCTTAACTAGGCGCACATAATGGCGCTATGATAGTGGAAATTTGCACGCATTTGTTGGCTATGGGCCATATAAGGATATTTACAGCACGATCCCAAGAAGGGATGGTTGTTGATTTCCATTAAACAATAAAACTGCCTTAAGACTTATTATTGAAGAATCGAAACCTTGGAATGTCGTGACAATGGACCAAGACATTTTCCATTGCAAAAAAATACTGCTAGCTTAGGCTCCCTTTTCCGGTACATAAAAATGTAGAAGGTTCCACTGCTGTAGACTAACTCCAAGGAGATGTGCCTTTGTTTTTGGAAGATTGTTGAGTATTTCCTGAGATATAAAAGTGGGTTGCTTGCTGTTATTACATCCTTAATTGTCTTCCTCCTGAAAACTTGTGCCGGTTATTCAAATAACACATTAGTTTGGCAGGGAGGATTTGGATCGATTGTCGATAAAATCGTTCTCGATTGAACATCACTATTCCTACTAACTATTTTGTATTTTACTAAATGAAACACCTTGTATTCTATGCAAAATTTTTATCCAAAAGGACTTCCTATAAAAGCCTAACAGAGCGCTTTCACTTGTCATTGGACCTGAAGAGCATATCAGCGAAGAGAAAACAAACAACACCAACAAGCAATGGTCAAATCACAATTAAAAAGTTAAAAGTCACATTTTAAAAGGTAATACAGTTAAAGGACAATGCCCAAACCACGCTTTTCGTGGAACGACAGACAAAATGTGTCGTTGACGTTGACAGTCTTAATTGTGATTTGACCGTTGTTTGTTGGTGTTGTTTGTTTTCTCTTCGTTCATATGCTCTTCAGGTCCAATGATAAGTAACACTGATGATGGATTAGGCCGAAGGCGCTCTTTTATGATTTTATTGGATAAAACTTTTGCATGGAATACAAGGTGTTTTATTTAGTATGATTCATACATGCACATATAAACTTCTCTTCACTTATTTTGTATTTGTTCTCTCCGTGTGTGTTGTTAGTTTAGAATTAATGCAAAATGAACTCTAATTTCTATATTTTTGTAAGATATTAATGGTTATTAATTGTAATAGTATGCTGCAGCTTCTGTACTTTCATTAATTTTATTTAACTTTTACCCTACGGCTTTAAAGTTATTGTTATTCGAATTTGTATAGTCCGTACTTTGCACACTTTCTTTTATCAAAAATATATTTATAAAGATATTTATATCTATTTTTTTTAAAAAGGAAATAATATATTATAAATTAATATAACATCATATAATTAAATGAGCATTTCAAAATTATAGTATACTGCTTCGTCTAGGTTCAGTTCTAGCATTGATATTTGCGCGTTATACAGGATGGAAAGGACGTGTTATTTTCAATTAGTGTTGTATGTATTCTGTTATAATCCATACAAAGAAGGCCTAATGTAAATCCGTAGGAAAAAAAGACTTATTAATTTTAAGAACAAATTTTTTCCATATTAACAAACAAAACATGTATAATAATTAATAAAACGTGATGGTGCTCTTCACCAGAAAAAAGGAGGACGGAGCCACTACGGCCTCCGACCCTCTTAAACACACAACTCGTCTGAGGTAAAATACCTTGGGGTCACCTTCGATGCTAAACTAACCTGGACTCTTCACTAACTAAAGAAGGCATACATTTCTTATGAACAGTGCCGCAGAACCGTGGGAAAAACCTGGGGGATGAAACCCAGGGTCGTCATGTAGATCTTATCAAAAGGGAATATGATAAGATCCATGATTGCATATGGAGCCGTAGTTTGGTGGCCTAAAAGTCAACATAAAACAAATTAATGCTTAAACTCAGTCAGTTACAGAGAAGTGCCTGCCTAACCATAACGGGAGCTATGAGAACAACCCCAACCAGAGCCATGGAAGTAATGATGTGCTTGCCGCCCCTAGATGTTTATCTAAGGGAGGTGACTCTGAATATATTACTGATGCTCAGAGTTGTTGGTGTGCAACCCAGCATAGAATGTGGGGAGACTAGACTCCACCTATAGGAAGGTGCAGTCGGAACACTGCCACTACTGCAGGCCAGCGCAGACAGCATACCTCCCAAGTTTGTTTTCAACAAACCATATGATGTAGAAATAAAACCAGATGAGCCTATAATCGAAGGTGAGGTTAACATTTTCGTCGATGTCTTAAAAACCCAGGCAGAGGCAGGCTGTGGAATTTACTACCGAAGCTTTCGAATTGAACTCAAATGGTCTATGGAGGAACACGCAAGCATAGTTGAGTCTGAACTTGCTGCTATATCCATAGCAGCAAAAGGGATTGTTCGCAGGAATACTGAGGACAAGGCTATTAAAATCTACACGGACAGTAGACAAGCACTACGGGCCCTGAAAACATATAAACTTACAGCCAGGTCAGAATTCCTGTGTGCTGGGTTAAAGCGCATGCATAATGCGATGGTAATAAGTTGGCAAATAAATTGGCTAAAAAGGCAGTTGGTTCAAACATTATGGGAGCCGGCCCTTCAAACCTACCTATGGCGACGTTGATACATATGATAAAAAAAGATCACCCATGAAGACTTTAGGACAAGATGGGGCAAAACAACTAACTGTCCACTGGCCAGGGATCTACTAAGCTACCCTATTAAGCAGCAATGGCATACCTGGGTATTCCGACTGGAAACTGTCAGCTAAAGAAACATCTCTGCACAATGAGACTATGTAAGACACCTTTATGCAGAGGCTGTGAATGGCAGGACGAATCAGTAGAGCATCTGGTCTGCGATTGTGTCGCTGTTTCGGAACTAAGTGAATCCATTTTGGGAGAACGATGGCCCACCATGGCTTTTCTCAGGACAGCCTCCTCGGGTAACATCGCCGCCTTTTTTACAACATTAGGCTTGGCGATGGCCGCACGAATTGGTTGACCCAGGGAGGATGCACAGAGGGTCTACTGGGGCCTAAGTGCCGTGGCCTTTCAAGGCCACCCTCTCACCATTCCAGATTCGAGAATAAAACGAGTCAATTGTATTTCAGACACTGCCTTAAAATCTTATTTTTGTTAGCATTTTAAGTTCCGTCCTTGTCAAAATGCTGGATCAAGTATTAATTATTATTAAGTTTATTCCTATCTTGCAATTTTAAAAGTTCCTTTTTCTACACCATTTTTGATCTTAAATATTTTTCATCGAGTTTGTGATTTGTCCGGGTTCGTTGGCTTAAACATTTTGGCAGATTCGAAAAAATTCTTATAAACAACAACAAGAAGATTTGCACGAAATCAAGAGACAATGAAATTTATGGATCAAATAAAAATAATTCCCAGACAACATGTGGATTATAAAGTCAAAACTATCATCAGGCAATCACAGGATTACCAAAATGAAATACCAGCATCAGCAGGGGAACATAATCTCGGATAACAGATGTTTAAAAATGAGGTAAAAAGAGAGCGGTAAAAAGACGAAGAATAAGACTAGCTTGGACAACTTTTGGGAAAATAAAATGCATCTTTAGAAATAATAATATTCCTATAAATCTCAAAAGATAACTTTTCGTCAGTAATGACCTATGGCGTAGAACCAATGCAATGGCCAGATCGTGAGTACACTGAAAGTAATGCAAAGGGCGATGCTTAGTATTCATTTCAAGGACATCTACTAATAATTTTTGATAATCAAAGGAGAAGCGGAAGTTAAACAAACGGCATTTTTTCAGTTAAAATATTGAGTGTTGCTGAGATTTTTTGATTCCCAAATATATAATTAAACCCTTACGTTTTCTAAAAGAAAATTTTAGATTTATTTTTTGGTGTTAGACTCGACAAGAATCATTGGTTTATGTGAGCTTAGGCTTTCACTATATAAAGATCGACCTTTTTTTATATGAGAACATCAAAAACAACTGATTTTGAAGGCCAAGGTGCTGTATATTTCTCGAACGAGTGACTATTGTCTATAATAATTTACGACTCAAAAAAATCTTTAGTAAAGGCAAACCTAAGTATTGAAAATCAATTAAAATAAATTAAACAAAAACATTCCCTTATTACGGTCCTGAAATGAATGTCATGCCTTTGACAACTCCCGAGATTCGGATCAGGTTCGCCCTTATGTAAATGTCGTCGTCACATACCATAACTTATAAGTATTGGAATAGCTACAGGGCTCTATTAGAGGGTCACTCTGAATTATTTACAAGGCCCTTCCTATGCGAATATTTTTATGGAAATGGACACAAAATAGGTGGACGGACGCCTTTTATGACGAAGCAAATGATGCTGAAACCGATTTCCCCGATTTTTTAGGTTTTGAGATAGCATTAGACTTTATGTATAGAGAAAGGTTTATGTTCGGTTTTCGCCTTTTTAAGATGAATAATGAGTACCAGTTTTAGTGCGACAGCAAGAGAGCTTTATGCTATTACTTGCGTGTGTGTTAGATTTGGGTTAGCATTGCAATTTTTTTTTAATAGGCTTGCCGAGAAAAGTTTGTTATTTTTGTTATTTGTGTAAAAGTTCCAAAACCGAAACGTGCCATATAGGCAGTTTTATTATTAAATCTGATTATTAACAACTGTTGTCTACCTAGTGTGAAATTGGCGAGGTTATGGTTTTTAATACCTTTTCACTATCGAACTTACCTAACAAAAAGATTATAAATCACTTAGCTTGCATATTTACTGCTTTCTAATGCTAAGCATTTTCCTCACCAGCCTCTTGAGAAAAAATATTTCCTAATTTTTATTGAAATGTGATATTAAGACTTTATTTTTGACCATTGATTCTTGTCTTATTCTGCTAGAGTCACGTTTCGGTGTAAGGGTCTTAATACCATAAATAAATAATGTAATTTTCTTGGGGTACTGTTTATTTGATGTGAATATTTGTAGAACACGTTAATCCTTAATTTCGCCTCCTGCTCTAGGGAGCGTAGAGAACGATCTGTTATCTGATACGTGCCAAACTGCACTTTGCTATTATATTCCGTTAATTTTTGAATCCCAATTGTCCAAGGGTTTGGAGCATAATTATTTTTTAATTCCGGATAGACTATCGAAAACTTTTGCCAATATTTGTGCCATTGAATTAGTTAGTAAATAGATTTTGGATATTAAAAACGTTTTGAGGTATGGTAAGTAAAGAAAATCGTATGGTTATGGAATTTTGAAATTTCTATGATGAATATAATAGAATAGAATAGAATATGGTTTATTGTGCACAATACAAATGATTAGAACAGATTTCTGCAACATAAGAGGCCTAAATAGAAACATTAATTCGGTCACCAACGTCTATAAGCAAATATACCACACACAAGCCTTTATAGAAACATAAGTATGTTCTACAACAAGACTAGAAAACTACACATATCCTGGTTAGAACTTACACGCACAATTTAGACATAAGTTCGAAATATGCCTTTTTGCCCGAAGCGACGCGACGTTTCGTGTCATCGCGAGCAAATACTCGAACCGAAAAACCTTGACGTCATGTGACTCAAGTTCACCGCCAATGGAATAACCAAGTTCATATGCTGTCGCTATCGCCCTCCGAGCGATGGAGTTTACAAAAGCTTTTTTACGACACTAGCTACCAATTTTGATTCAATACAGGTCGATCACCCCAATTTAGAAATAACCGTTCTGGGAAATTTAAATGCCCATAACTCCAACTGGCTCAAACATCACAACAAGACCAACAACGAAGGTAGAGAAGCTGAAGCATTTGCCATCAGCTGCAGTCTTACTCAACTTGTATACGAACCTACTCGGATTTCAGAGAGGGGCGAATTTGCCGCCCTCCTGGATCTTTTTCTAACCACAAATATGACCAATACAGTTGGTCCGCCATTAGGTACCTCCGACCACAAACTTATTACAAGGGTTTGTAAACTGCCATTTTTACAGAAATATCCGCCATTGCCTTGTAAAATCTGGCATTACAATTCTGCAAACTGGTACGATCTTAGATAGTTCTACCTAGGTTTTCCTTGGTTCGACGTCTGCTTTGGCACTGACGACCCGTCAGCCTGCTGCTAAGAGATTACTTGCCTCAGGGCGCAATACTTTCACCAACTCTTCTCCTCATCTACTTTAGTCATCTGCTGACCGAAATCAATAATCCTGTTTTCAGTTTTGCAGATGATTTAGATCGGAAGAACTTATACCAGTGACTGAGACATCACCGTAGAACAGATTACAACAATTAGTCAAAATCTGGAGAGCGTTCGAATTTGGGGAGACAGAGTTTGGTCCAGTTTAATGCAACAAAAACCCAAGCCAACCAAGAAAGCCAATACGGCGGGCACTGACATCATTATGGTAGGATAGACCATTCCTTCATCCTCTTCAATCGGACTACTGGGTATCAGGATTATGTCCTAGCAGGAACACGTTGCTAACATTGCAAAGTCAACCTCGCAGAAGCTTTTTGCACAATTTCGCAACAAAAAACTGTGTACACCGCAGCAGCTGCTCTTGCTCTACAAAGCGCAAATAAGGCCCTGCTTAGAATATGCTCACACATCTGGGGTGCCGCACCGAAGCACACCCTAAAGCTGCTGGATTCCATTAAGAAGAGAGCTGTACGCCCCACCGGTGACCCGGAGTTGATCCAGGTTCTGGATAGTCTGGAACACCGCGGACGTGTGGTCGGGATATCCCTTTTTACAGATATTTCCATGGCATATGTTCTCAGGATGTGGCTTGCATCATCCCGCCCCCAGCAGCGACTGTCAGAGTAACGACAGACAGCAAGAACGTATCCGTTCGTTGTAACTTCAGATACCTAGAACGTCGTTTTTTAAGGACTCTTTTATCTGGCGCTATGGAACTCACTCTCAGGACATATGTTTCCCCCAAATTACAACCTACAACTAGGTATTCACGAACCGTGTCAATCAGCATCTTCGCACATACACTGCTCGTCGAGCGCCATAGAATCTCCCTTTAGTGTGTGTTTCATTGCCATAAAAAAAATTAATATGGACTTGGTTACACCAAACATATCTACTATGACGATGACCTAAGAGCATTTCTCTTAAAAGATCTAATAAACAAAAAAGATTTAGACATTTGCTCGCGAAAAAGAAGTTTTGGAGGTATTTCCTCTAATAATTTAACCAATTCTGCCGTGCTAAGCGAAGTCGCCGTAACTGTAATATGCACGAAACTGAGATAATTGCGTTTAAAGTTTTTGTGCTGTTTATTACTATAGATTTTTTGTAAATATTTATTCTGAATTTTCATGTGTGGATCTAAGGTAAATAAGTTTAAATAAATCGATTTTTATTAAAAATTTAATGGAAAATCACTTACGGCCTAATCGCTAACGAACCTGCATGACAAAGTGCTATCTTCTACCGAGCGACTAGGCCGCATGTGCATGATTCTTACCGTTACGGTGTAATTGCTGTGTAACCTTTAAACTTTTTGGTCACATTTACTATCCTATGTTGGGGTTTGGAACCTTCGGCAACATGCACTAAAACGGAGTTTTATCCACAATACCGAAACAGAATTATTGCACTCGACGCGCGTTTCGCTAACCATGTTAGCATCATCAGGAGATGATTAAAACTTAATTTTGGAGCTGATGACCAATGGCTTCTACAAAATCATAATGATTTTTACATTCTTTTCACGGAAAGCTCCATCTGATTGCTGTCGGCCGACATAAAAGTGTGGCCAGGCTCAAAATAAAATCTGATTTCCAAAAAAGTAAACAGTGCCCAGATTTTGTTTAGACAAGCACAATTGTCTAGCCAAATTTAATTTGTTTTGCGTCTCTTTTATACTTAATGCTATCTTCGCTGTGAGAATGAAGGTAAAATGACTCGCAAAGATCTCACTTTCATGACCCACTTTTAGCAAATGATATTTTTTACTTTTAACTTTTTTTCAGTTAGTTTCATATGAACCTTTAGTATCTGAATATTTTTATTTTAAATCATTAAACAAGAGCGTAATGGTGATATCACTGCTTAGATAGCGAACATTTGGCGCATGTTCCCAGCGATAGTGAGATACACACAGATTCGGCCAAATTTTTGTCAAGATCAAGCCTGGTATGATCTCTGCTCGGATTATCCTCATTACTTCCTTGTTGAGCCAAAGCTAGTATACGCTGGGATTTACCGTATAATAAGGACATCTTCTTAGGCTTCTATGCGGATTTTAATTTTCCATCGAAATCAATTAAATTAAAACACTACACAAGCATAAAAAACAATGCGAGAATAGACGAAGCATCCCTTCGCTTTGAAAAGCAGGCATACAATAAACACCATTGCAAAGCCAAAAGGCGGTAAGTCAGGTTTTCAAGGAGAAAAAGCAGTATTTGCGCACGTCGACGGCCCCGATACGGTCTATTGACTTGGCATTAAGCAGTTACGGCACTTTCGCTTTGTAGACCATAGCAATTTTGCAGTTACGGTAAATTTCAATAATGAAAAACGAACAGAAAGAACTGAAGTGCAGTGTTCTCCATTTCTAAGCATATAGTTTGGGCCATTAGAAGTCCAAATAAGACAATAACTAAATTTTCATTTTTTTGCAGTTACGGTCTTTTCGCTTTGGACGGCAGAATTGTACAATACATTTTAATAACTGTAAGTAGGTAACTCGTTTTCGATTTAAATACAAAACTGTAATTAAATTAAAAAAAAAACTGGAAATTGCAAGAAACTCTCTAATCGAAATTAGAGGAATAAAAAAAAACAAAAAGCTGCATGCTACTTGGCTGGTAGAGGGAGGAAAAAATTGGCAAAGTTAATTTGGAAGGAATAGTTTCCTGCCCTCATTTAGGTTTCGAAAACATGTTTTTCTTAAAGGTTAATGGAAAAAGTTTTTTTTTGTTTTACATTTTGAAATTTTTGCCACAATTTGGATATTTGAAGTAAAATTTTACCTCGAAATCTCTCATAAAATCTTCAGAAGCCGCTGAAAAATGTTCCAAATTCTTTGACCTTATCCCTTTTTCCCTTCTTCAAGTCACTTTAAATGAGATTCCAGACAAATTAATCTACTTACTTACCCCACAAAAATTATACGCATGCATATGCCAACAGTAAAACTTTACTTAGAAATCTACCTTAAAGTCTACTAGAAACTGCCTCAAATCACCAAAAAATGACCAAATTATCTGATCCTAACCCATTTCTTCAGCGTCAAACTGTTTTCAAAAAGATTTCAGGAAATTAAATGAAAAATTTGCTTGTATTTCTCGATCTCGTACGCAAAATTGTTATTGTTATAGCAGAAATCACAAGGTTTGCGAAGCCGAGATTTAATTTTTAAAATAGTTACGCGGTAACTAACATTTACGCTTAAGGTACGTTTTTCAAATTAAAAATAAAAAAATTGCAAATTCCTAGTGATGCCCACGACATTCTCGTTTGCGAGAATCTCGTCTCGTCTCGTCTCACTTTCGGGACGAGACTCGAGACGACACTTTTAATTTTCCTTGCGAGACAAGACGAGACTCTGAAAACTCTCGTCAAATCTCGCACGAGAGTCTCGCAAAAGTCTCGAAGTATCGCAGATAAAAATGTCAAATATATATGTAATTATTCTAATTATCGCGAATGTTATTAGTGCTTTTTGAATTATGTGTTCTTAATAATATTTATTTTAAAATTATAAGTCGGCATAATAATTTTGATTATCGCAATAAGATATGTTACGACTATCATCTATCAGAATTGAAGAAAACCAGCCTTGAAAAATTTTATAATATTTTCAAAATTTGAAGGTGGAAAATCAAAAAAAGACAGAGACACTGAAAAGTTTGGCACCTGATCGTGACAAAAAGTCTTTAAACTCAGATTTTGAAATTGATTTTGATGCTCTGTATCAGGTGGCGTCATCATCATCGCCTAGCGAAGGAGTGATGGAGAAGTTTCAACAGTCTATTTCTTTGTCACGATGTGACAAGATAACAAATATACTACAATGGTGAAAGGACCATGATTCTCAGTTTTCTGTCTTGAGTGCGATGGCTAGGGATTTTCTCAGCATCCAAAAAATCTATCCCATTTTTACTCTTACTTACCATACGCCAATGATAAATAAAATTGTATATGATGACAATTTATTCAGTTTCCCATTTCCCAACATACAATAATTATTAGCAACGAATTTTGAGAAACAAATCGCATTTTTAATATCTGAGATATTAGGGATGATACATGAAAAGTGACACACACTGCATAATATATTTTCGTTTTTTCCCTGTATTTTGTTTTTGTTCGTTGAAATGAAAACTAGAACTGGTTTTATAATTCATTGTTTGTATTTCATGTATCTATGATCAATTTTCGTTTTTTTCCTATTTTTGTTGTCTTGTTAGATTATTATGTTTTTGTTCATTAAAATAAAAATCATGCGAGACAAGGCGAGATTTTTCAAAGTCTCGTCTCGTCTTGTCTCGTAGGCATCACTACAAATTCCGCATTTTCAATCGAATCGATGTGATTTTTTGGTATGGTCTGCTCATATTCCCCTTTTAAAAGTACGAAAGTTTAGTCGCTCTAGATTATTTGGTTTTCTTGTAATAAAATTAGTCATGAGCAAAGCAAGACCAAGACCAAGACTTGCATGGTCTTGGTCTTGGTCTTGCGAGGACGTAAAATTAGAAAAAAATAAACAGGACAAAACATTAAAATAATATAAGATTCTTTCGAATTTGATTGGGTAACTAAAAATCTGGAATTTTGAAATAATAAAAATCTTACAATCGAATATTTACCAATTCCACACCAATTATCTACTAATTAAGAATCGAATTAACTATTGATACGTACCATTTCATTGTCAAATGTACCCTAGGAAAAAGTCATCTCTAACATGATAATGATTTTACATAATTGAAAAAAATACGTATACATTTATTTCGGACACACTAATTTAGAGAGCTAGTCTAAATTCCAGGCAAAATAATAAATTTAATGTAATATCCAAACAATTCAAATTTTAAGAAGTAATAGAGGAGTAAAATATTATTACAAACAATCCCTTGATTTTATCATACAGTGCGAAATTTGAGTGTCTCGCAAGACTCTTGCAACTTGAAAAAGTCTTGGTCTTGCGGAACATGGTATTGGTGTTGATTTTGTTCTTGCATACACAGTCTTGGTCTTGGTCTTTCTAACCGAAAGACGGTCTCGGTCTTGGTCTTGATCTCGCTTTTTTTGCAAGACCAAGACTGTAAGACCGAGACCAGTCTTGCTCATCACTAAATAAAATATTAAGTGGTGTGGTATCCAAACTCGAAATGGCGGAAAGTTTAAACCGAACTAGCTCACTCAAGATGTATAAAAGGCATCATCATATCGAAAATATCATCTAATACGGTGTTTGGCGTAGATTCTCGTCAAGTAATCATCTGTTTTTAAAAGAACATGGTTCGAGGAAAAAAAATAAATCGTTCATTTTTGTTTACTTAGAAATCGATGTTTTTAGATTTTCTCTGAAAATTCCAT
This sequence comes from Pissodes strobi, assembly GCA_016904865.1. Classification (NCBI taxonomy): domain Eukaryota; kingdom Metazoa; phylum Arthropoda; class Insecta; order Coleoptera; family Curculionidae; genus Pissodes; species Pissodes strobi. Next base: position 6,637 of record MU187246.1, on the reverse strand, counting down.
TTTCCCGACAATTTCGACTTGCAGTCTCAATTTTTTCGATCCGCGTGACTTTTTCCATTAGGATGACCCAAATTCACCCATTGTCATCTTCGGTAATGTTTAAAACTGTTACTGGGTTCTGTCTGTTAATGGGTCTTGTGCATAGCAATTACCTGCTGAATTCAAAAATTATCACTGTTCTCCGGAAAAATTATAAGTTTTAAAAATATGAGCCTATGACAATTTTTACGGTTTTATTTAAAGTTTAGCCCATAAAAGACACATGTCTTAGCGACTTGAAAAGCTCCGCGTTTATAGCCAGCTTTATAGAGGCGTTCCTTCTCCACTTAAAAGTGTTATCATATTTGGCAAATCTTTTAATCGCGTTTAACTATTTGCAGCTTTTATTTCTTTTTCGATCTATGCCATAATATTGCATATCAATTCTGTAAAGTGTATTAGTTTTATTTGTTCACTCGTACAAATAAAGCTTCCCATGAAAAGCTTCAGGCTTTTCGCCAAATCCATTAATAATTTTGAAGTTCCTGATCTGGTTTCATGTTGATTCTATTCATCTAATTTTATATTAAATTAACTAAATATTTCCCTATCGAGAAATAATTATCGCATGCAGCAGTTTAATAATCATACGTTTGATAATGGTAAAAATATTCCACAACGTTAGTTTCGTTAAATAATATATAATACAAAATTAAATAAAAAATCCAGCTTGATGATAGGGATAGACAGGCCTAAAAGATTAACCCGATTTTCAAAATTTCAGTTCTGGATGACATTGAACCGTGGGTGGGTAGCCACAAATAAGTTAAAGTGGGGCTAATAAATGTATATTAAAGAATTTCAAAAGAATATTATTGTGAAGCCAATAAACGACAAATTTAATTGACTTCTGTTTTAAAATATTGGTTTTCGCACTGTCTGGTCCCGGAGGGAATAGCATTGTCGTGAGAGGAATCCCATAGGGCTTCATGTCTACTTCGCTGATATGGGCCATCCAGCCAGTGACCTTCGTTTGTTTCGATGGAGCCGTCGTTGCCTATTCGAAGGTGTCTTCGCTGTCATTGTGTCTTGGTTAGTTTGGGAGATATGGGTTATATTGGTCTTTGTTTCGCTTAATTTCTACTTGCGGTTTGCGTGTGTGTGTATAGCAGTAAATATCTTATAATTAGAAATGTGACTGGGCAGAGCGTGGTTAAAAAATGTCAGCACTATTACTGTCGACAGAAGAAAAATACTTTAAATGAAAAAGTCGATATGAGCTTTATTGCCAGAAATCGAAAACTTCCTTCGTTTTATTAAATCTTATTTTTATATATGTATCCAGCCTACATTTTTAAGAAACTCTCTAAACGCTTCTCTGCATCAAAAATGTAGGGAAAATGGACTCTTGAGGAAAAATGTAAACATCAATTTATAGAAAAAAATAAGGGTTTTATTTAAAAAAAAAACGTATTTTATATAAAATCTGATCACTGTAACCAGCCTTAAGCGTTGGGCTCTAATTATGTAATAGGTTTGTTACTTGCTCAACAGGAGGGTCCATATGCCACGTTCAGTCATCGGTTTTAATTTTATTTAAAGATATGGGTCTATGTGTTGTCAGTTAGGTGAAGGCGCCGCTAAATTTTGATCTATAAATATATCAATAATTTCTACACATTGAAATCAGGGCAGTAAAATTTAGAAACATACCCTAGACAAGAATATCATGAAAATTAGAGATGAAAGGTATTTATTAAGGAAAGATACGTTTGACACTAATTTACCTCAGAAGGTAGAACGCTTGCAAGAGCTACTGGGATCGATACCAGAAACCTCCAAGAAACATTTTAAAAAAGTTTTGTTTAGTTTTTCTTATTTATTTTATCTTGTTAAAGTTTTCACTTCTGTCGTGTGGTCTTAAGCACACATCTTTGGTTTTACTTCGTGTCGGTTGACGTGTCGCTATTAAATTTAATGTCTATAAAGATTTTGATAGTTAAAGCCATGGCTAATTTTTTTTTCTAATTTTGATGTTAAAAATGTGTAAAAACTGTTGCCTATTATAGTATTAATTTGTCAGATATTGTGTAGTAAATATGTAAACATTAATTATGATATATGTTCATGGTTCTTGAATAGTTATAGGGTGTAATTAGAGGAAAGAGATGTCCTACGAGTGAGTTCCACAGTGATACAGTGCGCCAGACAAAAGAGTTCTTGTCAAGCGATGTTCCAGGTGTTTCCAGTTGTACGACGAACTGGTGCATTCTTGCCGTCTGTCGCGACCGTCTGACAGGCGTTGCCAGGTACGAGATGAGGCGGGGCAAATCCTGGGAACATCTGCCATTAAAGTATCTGTAAAACAGGGACATCTTGGCCACATGTCTGCGGTGTTCCAGATTATCCAGATTCGGTGTCAACTCAGGGTCGCCAATGATAGGCACAGCTCTCTTCTGAATGGAATCCAGCAGCTTTAGTGTATGCTTTGGGGCGGCACCCCAGATTTGTGAGCAATATTCTAAGTACGGCCTTATTTGCTCTTTGTAGAGCCAGAGCAACTGCTGCGGTGTATACAGTTTTCTTATTGCGAAATAGCGCACCTAGCTTCTGGAAACAGGATTATTGGTGTCGGTCTGCAGGTCATTAATATAGATGAGGAACAGAGTTGGTGAAAGTATTGCGTCCTGAGGCACACCCGCGTTAATGGTGAATGTGTCCATCAACTGCAACGTGCAGAGATCGGTTCTTAAGGAAACTCGCAAGCCAGCTGCAGAGAGAGGCTGGCAGTCCGAAGAACGGCAACATGTTGAGCAGTCTGTCATGCCAAACTCTGTCGAATGCCTTTGAAATATCCAACGCCCTTGATGGTGAGAACTATTTTCCTCACACTGAATAAGTGAAGTGTTTGTATGAGTCTCTCATAGCATTTGTAATTCCCTCGCAAGCTAATCTCTGAACTTTGTCTAACTGAGACCTAGATGACTTGTTACCCCTCCACATATTCTTGGAGCATAAGGTTTCGAGGTCTGTATAGAGAATGAAAGGTCACGGTCACCTAAGGGCAATAATGGCCCGAGGGGGCATATCAAAATCTGGAGGAGAACAAGTGATGAATGGCCAGGACTCTTAATGAGAATAAACAATGTACTGTCCATCATAAGATCAAGTAGGCCCATCAGATTCCATATGCTTGATAGGGATGTGTGATTAGGGACGAATCGCAGCCCACGTCAGGTTAATGAGATCGTCTGGTGCATGGACGACTGTAAAACGAATATGGAATTGGGGTGCACAGAGAAATCATATAAATAAAACTTGCTTTTACCCTTGCGACTGGGCATGAGAACCGGTTAAGTGTCTTGAAAGGGAAGGATATCTATACTTGTTTGAACAGCAGAACTCCTCTTGAGCGTGTGAGTCTGATAGAGTTCATTCTGAGCTAGTGCCTGAGTATTGAAACGTTTTGGGGGCCTTTAGGACGGACATAATAGGGTCAGCGGGTCAGTCTTGTTTGGATTCAGGGGCATTCGAATGTTCCATGAAACGAGAAGGCTGATCCTCTAGAAAGAAAGGGTGTCGCAATGCGTCCAATGGGACTTAAGCTTGTAATTGATATACTCTATAGTGCCGCCGCCATCATCCTTAGATATGCAATGTATGTACGGGCCAAGGATTTAGAGATTAGGTAGACTGGGCTCCTCTTTTGAGACTTATCGCCTTGTATGGTGAATATTTTTCTGATGCTGACTTTGGAAGTGGCTAGCTAAACACGGAGGGCATAAGACCGACCCAGCGTAGGAAGCTGTGCGCCTTCGCAGGGATACCGAATTAAATTGGTATGTGAGTGAGCGCACAATAAGCCCAGACTGGTGGCCTACGTGCAGGGAAGAGTTTATCTGTGTGTGATAATATAGTGTAGATTTCGATAGATAATTTTTCTGTTGTTGGGTTGGCATATGATTACCACTAAACTGTTACAGCCTGTCTTCATTTCTTTGAAATTGTTTTCGCATTAATTCTAAATGAGATAAAATGCTATATCACGATAAAGTTCGGGAACTTACGTTCATGTGCAAAGATGTTTTTTTTTAGTTTATCTTTATTTTGAGGTTAAATTATCGCTTTGTTTCAAGACCCAAAAAACCTACCGTGAATTTATTTTGGGCCTTAAGCTGGGTCATAAGGAAGGTATCAAATTACAATAAATAAAATTAGGAGTTCATTTATGAATTACTACAAAAGCATAATTTTTAAATTTTCTAGTGCGGCTGTTAGACTTATAATAGCATTTACATGCTTCCGCCATCAGAACTGAGACTTAACTAAACGTGGCCATTTAAACCACAACAAAAAAAAACCTGGCTGAATTTAATTTATGAATTATATAATTAAACTATATGGTCTTAAGTGTCTGCTTATGCACAACAGAAGTGAATGCTTCAGAAAGCATCAAAAACTGTATCATAAATAGTATTTATCTATCAAATCAGTTTATTATTATAAGATGGTTAGTTTGTTTCGTTACAACTTTAGAAATAAAAAATTTGACTTTAAGATAATCCCAATAAAAGAAAAAGAACTATATCGCGCAACTCACGGTAGTCTGTATTAAAAATTAAACCGACGCGACGCGACGGTAGCCGCTAAATCTAAAGAAAAGTTGGCGAATAATTTAACCACTGTTTGTCAATACCTCTGGAAATAAAGTTATATGTCTTGAGGCATTACCCGGTGTGCAATAAATATTTAAAACTGAATAAATTCAAAAACTTAAATGCGATATTATAAAAATCAATTTAGAACCGAAATAATATGTCATTTTATGATGGTATATTACCACACTTAACTTCTACTAGGCTGTAGTAATTATAAGGTAAGGTAAGGTTAATTGTTCTAATATGACTTGTAGCGAACTTATTTATACAGGGTGTCCGGAAATAACATCGCCAAATTACAGATGGTGATTCTGCATAAGAAACCATGAACATTTTTTCATATGAACATGGGTCCGAAAATTCATAGTTTCCAAGGTACAGGGTGTCAAACTTTTTATAAAAATCAGTTTTTTGCTAATATCTTAAATATGATTTTACTGATTTTATTGAAATTTGGCAGAGTTATCTGTAGTAATAAGGGGCTCATTAAGCCTTAATTAGATTAAAAATATAAAGTCCAGTGACGTCCCGGAGGGCATCACACCGAATATTATTGACAAAAAAAGTGTGCGCCGCTGATTTTTAAACATTTTATATTTTTTTCGTTTTAAGCAACTAAAAATGCAATATTTATGATTCTTGAGGTGCTTTCGTATTTTGCTTCGTTTTCGATAAAAAAAGTAAAAACCAGTTTATTACATTTCCAACCTTTTTTGATAAAATCTATATTTTTATTTATATCTTAAATCTGCTTTTACCGATTTTGTTGAAATTGAATAGTATATGATTATAAGTACGCCACTGCACATCACAACATGTGGGTACATTTTTTTTTACTGAACATAAACAAGCTTTCCGTAAGGTATAATGATAATCACTTATAAATATTGCACGATACCACGCACACTGGTGTCTAGCTACCAAAAAGTTGAAAAAATCACGGTTTTGCAAAAAAAATCAATATGTCTTCAAATATAGCAGATATCAAAATTTTTACAGACTACTTTCTTTGCTATGAACAAGTGATTCAATTGACGTATACGGACAAAATTTACAAAAAATTATTGTGAAAGTTACATGCTATTGATATTGGAGTAAAAATCAATGTCTCTTTGACTCCCTGTACATAAAAATTTTTTGAAAGTTTTAAAAATCCAAAATTGGAAAGTTTTACCTAACGGATAAATCTATTAATAATTAAAAACCGTAGGGTCGATATCATGTCTGGATAAGAAAATATTTAGTTTTAAATTTAAGCGAAATTTTCCTTGCTCGAAAACAAATGACCAGCAGTTTAGTTGCTTTCATTCATTTTAACACTTTAAAAGCTTTTACTCTCCCTTTTTCGTCTAGGAAAGCTAATGAACTTAGGCCAATTATTAAATAAACAAAAGTTTGAATTAGTAAATAATTAAAAAAGTTCCATAAATGCTAGAAGGAAACAAGGAACTTATTGAACAAAGGCCTGTTGCCTCAGGGAATCGTCATAAAATTTATTGGAATTAGGATCTGCCTCACCAATGCAAAGTACATATTTTAGATAAAAAAATGGTGCCATTCAAGTGCAAATATAAAGCGAAGCTAACATTATTGCATATTTTGAACCAAAATTGAAATCCACTTAATATTAAATATCTGCTTTTTTTAAGGCAAGCACATGTGTGACTTACTTCTCCTTTTCCTGAGGATACAAAAATTAAAACAAAGAGACCATTACAATGAGACACGGACACAAATTACTGAATTTTAAGCCGAATTAATTGGAGAAGTATTTATGTTCTATGAACTATGATCAATAATATGTTGAGACTATCATTGTGTTTAGCTTTCTTTTGAGATTCAAGTAACATATAAACAAATCTGACGACCAGATTTGATTCGCCTTTCTTGATAAAAGGTTGAACGAAAGTAAATAATTCAGACAGCAAAATGGTAAATAAAAATTTTAATAGCAGAAAGGTAGATTAAATTCAGCTTCAATTAGCAGTCAAGTATGATAT
>MU187245.1:58228-77620 GCA_016904865.1 Pissodes strobi | reverse complement strand
AATAAAAATATAAAACACTAAACAATATTACGTACACTAAACTCACGAGTTTATATGCAGCTAATTAACAAGCGTCAACGAACCGAACAAAACAAAAATAAATTCACGGCTCAACTGGAGTATAATACAGAATAATACTTTTAATAGTAGTATGTAATACTCGCTCTAAAAAACGATTTACCTCCCACTTTTTCCACACAAGCTGAATTTTTCAGGACCTATAATAAATGTGTTGCATCAGCCGTATCTTGAAGGCGAAGAGGCTGGACATATTTAATTAGGGCGTAAACTCATGACGTCTCTCATTATTTATTGTTATACCATTGCTAGTTTATAAGCAAAAAATATGGGATTCGCTCTATTACCTTGTCAAGACATAAGCGAAACTTTTATAAAGAATATTTTTTTTCATTTAGGGCTTCCCTTTTTGTTAATTTTTTAATTAAATTTTTGCACGGTTGAAAGCGAGATATTTCCATTTAAATTTTTTCGGCCATATGGGCTAATGCAAATGATTTTTTTTTAATAGTTATCAAAAAATACTTCCTACACAGACCTTATTGTGCATTGGATCAAAAAATAAGTATTTTTTCCTCTATACGATGGTACCAATATCTCGATTTTTGATGATAGTGTCCTTTTGTGGAGTCTAATTTTGTATTACCTCCGGAATAAGGGGTATCTTATCATGTAATTTCATCCCTGAAAAAATCAGCTTGTGACACCATACTATATACGCAAGAATTGCAAATTATCACTAAATTAAGCTACAAAGTGCAGATCTAAATAGCGCACGGATGAGCCTTGACTTCTCGTGATTTTACGAACATTCCCGACCGTTTTGCAGGACGAAAATGCATTTAACAAGAGCGCCGAACACTAGCGCACGGCAGATTTAAACTAGTTGTGGTTACGGACGGACGCCGCTGTTGGACGCTCTGCGTTTTGATCGTCGCCGTCGTGCCTCGATTTCGCTCTTATAAATAATGTATTCTGCGGCCAGTGGAGATTCAAAAATATGTAAATTCGCAAATTATAGTTAGTTTATGTTAAATTGTATGTAGGGAAGATTTTATTTTTCCGTTTACTTTCGAAGGCAGTGCGCGCGCACGGGCGCACTTACTGAGAAGCCGCCCCTGGTTGCAACGCAAGTGTATAAGAGTGACAGCTCATTTTCCTTTCATTCTACTCATTTAATCACAAAAAAAATCATCATTCTTAATTTACACTTTTAATTAATCCCTTTTAAATTCTAACAAATTTTGTATCTAAACATAACAGTGTCAATTTTATCATTTTCTTTATCTAAAAATTCTGCAGTATTCTCTGACTTTCTGGTTCTTTTACTTACTTTTCAGGTAACACTGATGATGGCTTTTGGATTAAAAATTTTTGCATGGAATACAAAGGGTGTTTGATTTATCATAGATCCCAATAAATGCAACGCCCTAGTCAGTATCAAAATAACCTTCCAACCTTCCAGAGACAAGGTTTTACTTAAAGTCAGTTATTAAATAATTTCCAAGAGTCATCTCAAAATCATCAGACCCTCTACTATGCCCCAACAAAATCAAATTCAATTTCGCCCCTCAGTAAACCAGAGAAACTCCAGTCTTCATTCTAACCAACATCGAACTCGCCATATGAATTATGACTCACAAATTTGTGAACAAGAATCATATCAATTCGATGACACCCCTTACTATAACGATAATAGTCACGCTAACTCAGAGTATTATGATCTAAACGACCAAAATATCTACAATCAATCTGCACGTCCTTTCAATAGTAACTACTATCAAAATTTTCTGGCACTTTCAAACCAAAACCACCCTCCGAACAATGTAACTCCGTCAACAGAGTTACTAGAGGACATCCAGACCCTCAACCTCGACAATATGAACTCCACACGCTGCTAACTTCTAACAGTCAATTCAAAAAAATTATATATCAACGACATGGCTAATCAATTCAAACTTCTTATTGACACTGGAGCTGGCGTATCTATTTTTAAAGAAAATATCGCCCAAAAATTTCGTCAAAGATTTCCTGAAAACGTGACCATTACATATCAAAAACTCCACATAACAAAATTTACCCTTGTGCCCTTTAATAAAAGCGACCAGCACAAAGTTTTTATCTATGACTTAAAAATAGAATTCGATGGAATTTTGGGTTTAGACTTTTTGGAACACTACGAATGCATAATTAACTGAGAACTTAGAGCTTATAACAAATTTTTAATCGAAGGTCGTGGAGAATAAATTTTTAAATTAAAATGCAATCTATCTAATACCGATGCTATACTGTTTGCAGAAGAAAATGATAAAGTTAGATTTCCACACGGCTTAGTCAAAGTAAATGAGAACTGAGATTTTTTAACGTCAATCATTAACGAAACGCAATCCCAAAAACCGTTGACTTTTCTGACCTTCTAATCGAACTCATGGATCACATCCTGTTGGGAATTCAAAACGAATGTCGCCTGTTCTATATACATATACACGGTGTCCCATATAAGAATGCACACTACAGGGATCTCGTAAACCAAAAGAGGTACAAAGACGATTAAATTAGAGAAAAGTTGGGCCTTGCTAAACCCCACATCGTCATGTTTCGAAATCTAAAAAATCGGATATTTGGGAAAAACCGTATTTTCCCGATTTCGTTTTCATTTTTTTCTGACTTTATTAGAAAAGATATGACAATGCAAATTTCACATCTCCATTGCTACTTTTCCTGCTCTTCAAGTTAATGTTATTAGATTTTCAATGTGACTTTTCGTTTCTTAGCAACGATCATCAACTTTATTTTTTTAAACAGTCGAAAAAAATTGTTTTATTCCTAAAAACTCTAAATTCAATCCTAAATCCAACGACATATCGCTCTTTACATTCATCCGACGTTTCGGATGAAAAAAACCATCATCAATGTTATTTGATGATGCTTACGAAGGAACGAAACATCGGATCAAAAATCTAATTACCTCATTATATAGAAGAGAAAAAATGGCATAGGAACATGATTTTTATTTTGATCTATCTTCTTTATTAAAATCTGAAAAAAATTAATCGCGAAAATGTCTGTTTTAAATTTAATGAATTTGAAGATTGCAATTGAATTTTTTTCTAATTCTACTGAAAGAGATAGATTAGAATAAATTTTACATTTTTATTTCCTATTTATTATTATTCAACCACGTATCACATTAAAAATATTTGATGCTTTTTAACTTAGTGCAAGTAAACAAAATGTTATCATCAAAAGGCAAAATATTTATTTTATACCTTGAAATAGTAGGCTTGCCCGATAAATCGAAATTTGTACGTAAGCAAGTAGATTTAGTTCGAATATTACAGATTAAATTTAAACTTTTTCTTGTCTTGTGATAGTGTTGGTGTTTTTTTAATGATGGCATATTTTTCAAATGAAAAATTAGGTATGGTATGTTGTTTTATTGAAAGCCATAAAAATTGTTTCGAGGCTGAAAGACAATATTTGCTCAAATATCCGGAGCGACATCAACCTAATAGATCTATTTTCAAAAGACTTTTCCTGAACCTAAAGGAACATGACGCATTTCAAAAACCCGTGTCGCATAGGGTAAAGACGAACAATCTAGAACAAACATTAAACGTTTTGTTGGCTGTACAACAATATTTGCTCAAATATCCGGAGCGACGCCGACGTCAACCTAATATATCTATTTTCAAAAGACTTCTCATAAACCTAAAGGAACATGGCGCATTTGAAAAACCAGTGTCGCAAAGACGAACAATATAGGACAAACATTAAACGTTTTGTTGACTGTACAAGAAGATGATACTATAGGATTAAGGTCAATCGAAAACGAGCATAATGTTCTAGGTCAAATGCTCAAAAGATACTTCACAAGGAAGGTTAGAGTCCACTTAGATTCCGGATTTGTCATAGTTTAGTACACGGTGGTCATGATACAAAGAATAACAGGTATGATATTGCGCACGCCACTATCAGCTGACTCGCTCCTGTCGACGTCACAATGAGAGTTGCCGCCATTAAAATCCACCGGTTTACGGGGGGACTTTCATGATATTTTAAGCTTTGTTTATTTTGCCGTCTATTTTGTGTTGTTTTGTCAGCATTTTATGAGAGTTGTGACATTTAAGTTGAATTTGGAGACTCTTTAGTGTCAAAAACTTAAAACAAATCAGGTTATTAAAGCTATTTTGAACTATTAGTTAGTGTGACTATAGTAATAGTGACTTTGTGTGGACAATAGTAACTTATTTTGTTGTTTTAAAAGTTATATGAGATATATTAAACAATTAATTATTGAGCAAGTAATTAAGACAACATTAATTTGTGATTTTTAGCATTTTTAAGGTTAGTTATAAACTACACATATAAAAAATGCGTTGTGCTGAGCTCGTTGTCTGAGTGAAAATCAGATAAAACGTGCTGACAAATCTGTAAGATTTCATGCTTCTACCAAAGACAATATTGTTGAAAAACCGTGGGTTATTGCTTGTTGCCGTAAAGACCATTTTAATACTAAAACCTCGAGAATTTGTTGAAAATATTTCAAGTCAGAAGACCATGAAATAAATTTGCAACATGAATTGTTGCAATACGAATCCAAAAAAGGACCCAGTCTAAAGCGCAATGCAGTACCTTCTCTTCATCTGCCAAATTCAAAAGATTTATCTGTAAACCAGGTAAAAAGACAGGAGAGGCTTTCGAAGAGAGAATCGAAGAAGTTTGTGGAAGATATCATTGCTCAGTGCTAGTGCAACAATGGATTTTGTGGATATATATAGAACATTGGATAATAAACAATTATTTGTAACTGTTTTTGTAGATCTTCGAAAGGCTTCAGTACTGATATTTTACCCAGTGATTGTGGTGTGCCGCAGGGCTCGGTTCTGGGGCCATTAATCTTTTCACTATATGTGTTTAATTTAAGATGTGCAGGACCTATGGCGCGGTACTTTACTTTTGCTGATGATACAGCTTTGGTATACACAGGTGGGGAAGTTAATGCATTAAATAGGCTTGTAAATGATGACCTAAAGTTGTATCTGAACTGGTTTTACAATAAATTGAAAATCAATACTGACAAAACAAATTTCTAATATTAACATTGTTGTTGTGATATACCTACGTAAATATAACACTAAGTAGGTCCCAAAATAACATTTACAAAATAATGACTAATACAAATATAGGCCCAAATAGCCCGTATGTGCAAGCATGTAAATCGTACAGTAGAGTACTGGAAAATATTAGAAATCTTATTAATTATTTTCTTTATGAATTGATAAATGTTTACATTGATAGTAAGGAGTTTTTAAAAAGAATCCTTTTTAGAGTTGGTCAGGCAAATACGAGATGTACAGATTTGTTATTTATGTATGCACCTAGAACTAATCTTTATAAAGATTCTCCATTGATAAGGCTGTGTAATAATTTTAATAGGTATTGTAGAATTGTATTTCAGTTGAATTGTTTAAAAAGCAAATAAAAAAAGAAATAGATATAAGGATATGTTCCTAGTTTGTAGGTTTAGTTTTTAGTTTGATTGTATCTATTATTGGCTTTGTAAAACTTGTTAATACAAGAATAAATAAATAAATAAATTATAATGTTTTTATAAAACTATTTAAGTGGTATGTAAATATTAGATAGAATCTCTCCGATACAAAAGTTGTAATTAGTATGTTCCAGGCCAGAGCTTAAAGCACTTATTAGGGATTTATGTATTTATTGTATTGTAATATTGAGTTGTATTAAATAAATGTTATAAAAACATAAATAAAAAGTTTGTCTAAAAGGCCTTGTTTTATTTTTTTGTCATTTTTAAATAAATACAATTCCGATATGAGAAGATAAATAAGTAGATCTTTCCATCTGTGAAACAAAACCAATCCACTACACCTTCCCTTATAATATCAACTATATATATAATATAATACCTAATATTTCTTTATGTTCCCTGCTATAAGCATCTATAATAAAGTGTATATAGTAGGAACTCTGCTGAAATGTCAATTAACAAGATTTTAAATTATTCTATAAATTTCTAAACATGATATCTCTTATATGTGCATTCGATATATTGAACAATATTTCTCAATTTTGATGTATATTGATTATTTATTTAGTTTATTAACAAATCAAAATAATAAAACACCTTTCAGTAACCTAAATAAACCCAAAACAGTGATATATTAATAGCGTTTTTATTCAAATGTCTAATAATGGTCAATTAAATGTAATCGATATAACAGTTCTTACGGCAACTATTTCAAATAACTCTCATTGTGACACAATGCTCGAACTCGACCGAATTGGGCACTCGGGAATATCATACCTGTTATTCTTTGTATCATGCACGGTGGTCATCAGCGCAGAATGATTTTTTGCGAATGGCTGACAAGAATGTGTGATGAAAATCCAGGCACCAACATCGCTTTGGCTTTAATGTGTAGTATGGCATTTTAGGAACAAGGATTATAGGACCAATAATTTATGAAGGTGCTTTAAATGCAGAAAGCTATTTCCAGTTCATGAATAACTATATTGAAGATATTCTTGACAACATTCCTCTGGCGAAGAACAACCGTATCTTATTCCAGCAGGATGGGGTACATCCCCATAATTCTCAGAACAACATGGAATATCTAACCGAACATTTCCAGAGCAAATTAATCGCCACTAATGGCCCCATAAAATGGCCTGCACGATCTCCCGACATCACTCCGTTGGATTTTTCTTGTGGGGTATTCTCAACAATGAAGTCTACTAAAGAACGTACGAAAATGTAGCACAACCTAGAGCCGAGAGTCAAGACGCTATTACAAGGATAACTCCAAGGATGCTAGAAAACGTAATGAAAAAAATAGTTTACCTTGCTATATTTGTTTAGAGAATGAGGAATGACTTTTTGAACATAAGATTAAATAAATTGCTTCAATGAATTTTTTCTTAGTGTATAAAATAAATATGTTGCTTTTTGATGATAACATTTTGCTTGCTTGCACTATGTTCAAAAGACGCAAATATTCTTAATGCGATATGTCGTTGAATAAAAATAAATAGAAAATGAAAATGTAAGATTTATTTTATTTTAATGTATCTCTTTCAGTAGAATTAGAAAAAAATTTAATTGCAATATACGATAGTTTTTTTCAGATTTCAAGAAAGAAGATAGATCAAAATAAAATTCACATTCCTATGCCACTTTTTCTCCTCTACATGATGACGTAATTACATTTTTGATCCGACATTTCATTCCTTCGTAATCATGACCAAATAACATGGTTGATGGTTTTTTTCATCCGAAACGTCGGATAAATGTAAAGTTACATGGTCTTGTAGTTTAGGGTTTAATAACGAGGTTTATTAAATATTTTTACTCCATACAAAATGTTTCATTGCGTATTAGTGATGTAGACTATTTATAGTTCCGTTCCACCTTGCAATAACTTAGTTAAGTATATCAATAAAAATAATTGCATGCTTGTATGTCATTTTCTCGATAAATATGATATGTATCCAAAAACATTGAGCAGTATTAGAGAAGGACATGGGCTCGCGGGCGAATAGGCGACAGTGGTGATCTCACATTACGATGATTGCCGCTTTCTCAGAGCAAGCATCTATTTAGAAATGTATTTTTAAATGTAACATTAAATAACTCTCCTGCTGAAACAACTAAACTGCTGGACACACGAAACGGATCACTGAAATTTTAAGTGCAACTATGAAGCAGAGTGTATTCCAAATTAAAAGAGATATTGAAATGCGGTTTTCAACGCTTTATTGAGCGTTTCACATTCATTTAGCTCAAAACGCTTGCAATTTTGTGAAATTTTGTTTCTTCCGAGAATCTAGGATATTTGTTTTAAAAGTTTGTTCGTTACCTACATTACTTTGATCTATGGAAAAATATCAAAAAAATAATTTGAAAGTTTTTGATATCTGTCCTAGCTTTAGAGATTTAATTTTTTTCTTGAAAACGTCATTTTTTTACCTACTCGTCGATACATTTTCAATGAACACAAAACTTCGTTCTTGCCCAAATTCGATATGGTAGACATGCCTTTAGCTTTTGGAATGTCTACAGAATAGTTATATTATACAGGGTGTGATAGAAATTAGTTAATAGAGATTTATGGCAAAATGTATTATTGTTTGTCTAAACTTTTATTGAGTAAATTTTTGAATGCTTCATTAGATCAAATCAAATAGGAATTTAAGAATTTCCAAGCAATTTATCGAAAGGTTTATTGATTTGGCCCAGACGATTTTTTAAATGTTACGCGTGCTCCATTATGTTTCAACTTACTGCTTGTTATTTGAGACCATAAATCAAACAAGGGTGTTTAAAAGAAATTATTTTATTTAATAAAACTAATGATTTAAAAAACATACATTAAATACAACTTTTATTTTAGTAAATACGTAAAGGAAAACTAAAGTATAGAGAAATTGAGCACAATTTTATTTAAGCCAAATATGAATTTTAATGCTGGCCCCCTCGTACATTTGAAACAGCTCGGCATCCATTGGGCATACTAGACACTGATGTATTTATATAATCCAAGGGTATATTTTCCCATTCCTCTTGAATAGCCTGGGCCAGTTCTTCTAATGTTTGTGGCGCATTTTGATGTGTTTCAACTAAGAACCTTAAATAAGACCCACACGTGTTCTATGATGTTCAGATCCGGCGATTTTGCTGGCCAGTCCATTCTAGTTATATTGTGGGCCTCCAGAGCATTTATTGCAATATTTGCACGATGTGGCCTGGCATTATCATCTATAAAAAGTAATTTTCCCCAAAATTTTGTGCGAATGGTACTACTATCGGCAAAATGCAATGATCTCTATATCGTTGCGTATTTACAGTTTCCAAAGACACATACAATTCCGTTTTACCATTCCATATCACTCCTGCCCATATGTTAACCCCTCCTCTCCCAAACGCTTCCTGAGGTGCCATATTATTTTCTTGGCATTTGGCTCTCTCCATAACAAAATTCTACCATCAGAATGGTATAGGTTGAACCTGGTCTCGTCGGCGTACATGCAATTTCTCCAGTCATCTACCGTCCATTGTAAGTGATTCTGGACCCACTCTAGACGAGCTACCCGATGCCGTGGTAGCAGTCTCGCAAATTAGAAAAATTGTTTCACAAGCAAATTTATACCACGGTATACAATTTATTCATGTACCTTAGAGTATTGCCATTTAACGTTCTTCTTATTGTTCGGTTGGAGACTATCGCTTCTGTTTGTTGCCTAAAGTCGTTATTTAATTTTTGTGAACTGTGTTTGGGTTTCTGTGTACATTTCTAAGTAAAATTCTTTCCTCCGTAAAGTTATCTTTTTCTGGGGCCCTCAATTGTAACGATAAGTGACACTCCCTGTTTCATTAAAGCGATGTTGCAGTTCAGAAATCGCACGCTGACTTACACCATAAATGTCTGCAATGGACCGTTGAGACATTCCATTATTTAACAGGCGAATACAATTTACCATTTCTCTTTCGCTTAACCTGGGCATTTTTAAGATCTCTTATGCTTATAAAATATGACTAAAAAATATAGCTCTCAAGAATTTAATGACATGAAAAGGTAACAGGTGTTTTCCATGGAGACGCAATAAAGGCATTATTGAATTTCGATTAACGGTTTTAAACTTATTTTCCCTAGAAAATATGCAGGCCGTCCTTGTATACCGCAAAAATTGGTAAACAGACTTGAATATTAGGAAAAAAATGAAGAAATAATAATTAGATATAATTACCTAAGTGTTATGTAGAATCCTATACTTACTTATTTATTCCCCATCCTTTGTTTAATTTATAGTTTGAAATGTCCAGCTGTAATTTGAAAAATAATGAAGCACGCGTAAAATTTAAAAAATCGTCTGTGCCAAATCAATAAACCTTTCGATAAATTGCTAGGAAAATCTTAAATTACAAATTTGATCTAATGAAGCATTCAAAAAATTACTCAATAAAATTTTAGAGAAAATAATAAATTTTGCCATAAATCTCTATTAACTAATTTCTATCACACCCTGTATAATACAAATACTCTGTAGACATTGCAAAAGCTAAAGGCATGTCTACTATATCGAGTTTAGGCAGGAACGATGTTATTCAACTGTTCATTGAAAATCGAGTTGAAAATGTATAGACGAATATGTAAAAAATTACTAGTTTTCAAGAAAAAAAAATTAATCTCTAAACTAGGACACATATCAAAATCTTTCAAATTATTTTTTGATATTTGTCCATAGATCAAAGTAATGTAACGAACAAACTTTTAAAATAAATATCCTAGATTCTCGGAAGAAACAAAATTTCGCAAAATTGCAAGCATTTTGAATTACACCCTGTATACGGCATGTCTTGTAAAACATTAGTATTGAGCTAAGACCGGCTAAATGATGGTGAAACGCACAATAAAGTGTTGAAAACCGCATTTCAATATCTCTTTTAATTTGGAAGATAATCTGCTTCAAAGTTGCACTAATAATTTCTTTGGTTTGGATAAAACGATGGATATATATGTTTTTCGTAATTTTCAAATTTCTTATTTTGAGCCATAATAAGCTATTTAGATAGATAATTAAGAGTTCAAAATTACAATAAGTACTTGGCACTACTATTGAGGAAATTCGAAATGACGTCATGGTTGAAATCTATTCCTAATATATTATGATATGCTAAGCGGTATCGGTCAGAGACAGGAAACTGATATAACTGTTTTGAGTGTTAAAAAGCATGGAAATATGCAATAAAGTTTGTGTTTCTTCTCTGAAATGTTATTACATTAGTTGTTCCTCATACAACTTTTAATCCTGGGACAACGTTCCAAAAATGTCTATACTGAATAATTGGACTTTTAATAACATAAAAAACAAATTGATAATATTATAATATTTGTTTTCTTTTACTGTCACAGCTCACCACGAAGAAACCGCATATTTTTACGAAAAATGTAAAATTTTAAACTTTTTCATAAAAATAACCATTATATATTTTTGTAAAACCCTTAAAGAAATCAATAAGATAAAAAAAATAAGGGGTTCCATTAAAAAATATATAAATTTGGTCAATATCTAAAAATCCGTAGCTCTTGCAAAATAAACTGAGTACCCCACTGAATTCTACATAAAAAATCTATTAGAATCTGTTTACACTTTTCCGATGTTATCAAATAATCGAAATACAGGGGATTTTCATCCTATATATCAGAAACTAAGAAGGCTATGAAAATTTGGTTTGCGGCAATGACAGTTTCACAAAAACATAGGACAGAACACCGCAAATCGCATCTTTTCTATGTTTTTTTAATAACACCCTGTATATATTGTATTTAAAAAATACCATCACAAATTTCAGTGTGTTGTCAATGGTCCACATCATTCAGCACTGTTTGGAGAATGAACCGGAATATGGAAAAATGCAAGCACTTGCCATTCCTTTTGATAGACCAGATCAAGAGTCTCCAACTGGCGAATTATTTAATGGACTGGAGTACTTGTATTATCTTCTTATACAATGTCTCTTATATGAAGACAAACTGGTAAGAAAATAGATAATAGATATATTATTGCGTTTAAAGTAGTTTGGTAATTTTCAATATACCTACTTTAATTCATTTTAGTATACATATAAAACTATTTTATTATCAAATTGATTTTCTTGTTGATTAATCATACTAATTTAATTAAGTCGATATTATTTAAAATAGCATGCAGTACGGTTAAAAATTATGAAATAAATTCATTATTTCAAAAATTCTGAATTTTTGATTTGATTTTTTGTTATATGTATTTAGAAACTGTTTTTAATACAGGGCGGCATAAAATAGTTGCAACAATGTCAATTATTTTTTGATGAATCCCGTTATATAGTATAGTATAGCATACGCTATATACAGTGTGGACCATAACGTTCACAATATATGGGACATTTTTGTATTATTTGGATATCGAGAAAAGTTTTCTGGACAGACAGCCTGCAAAACACATTCCCGTCACAGATACCGCCTGACGTGTGTTGTTTAATTGTTTACATTTGTAACGTTTGCATTAGAATGTCTAATATTACACTTCACGCATAGACCACCGCTCGCTAAGGGGGCGCAGCAAACAAAAACTAACCCAAGGCATACCCAAAATCAAGAAAAAAAAACTTTTTACAAATATAACCTCAACAAAATAAAAAAATGCACCATCGAGAATCGAACCCGGGCCGCCGAACCAGAGGTCTAGCATCTTAACTACTGAACCACCAGAGCACTTGTAAGATATGCATTGCATCGATGCCTTCGGACAAGTCGGGAATGTATTTTGGCAAGCTGTCTTTATGCGCTAGTTCGATTCTACAGGTCCGATAACCTAAAATTCGATGATGACATAATGTTACGTGATAAGTAATGTAGTGGTAATTTTTAACAAATAACTACGAAGTCGCAAAAAGTGGAGTTAGGTAACAGAATGTCGAGAAAAGTTAATTGAAAAAGTTTCAAGTATTTATCTAAGAACATTGAAAGTGTTCATTTTTAGCACGTTTTTAACAATTTACGAATTTAAATTGTTTTTCTATTAAATAGCTTTGTTGAAGTATTATCAATGTATTTGGTCCAGAAGAGAAGAACAGCAATCTTTGAGTTCTGGCAAGTAATAGTCACTCATTTAATGTTGCGTTTATCTTTTTGTATTTTCTATCTAAATTTTTTCGTATTTTGACTTAATTGTTATATAATGTAAGGTAACTTCGATTTCTGTTTCCAGGTCACCTTCATTCGGAAATTGTAAATAGTGTACTGGATATACTTATTTGGAAAACAATTGTTAATTTAAACGAAAATAAAATGTAGCTCCTAATGTTTTGAAGTAGGTAACACTATACTGTAAAAAACACTTGACTGATAATAACCAGAATGTTCCAAGTAATAATTAAGGTTTTGAACTTAACATTATACAGGATAATTCAAAAGTAACATATTAAAAAATTAATTAAATATCTTTTGACAGATTAGAAATACTGATTTCGGAATTTCTTAATTGATGTTTTCTTTTTAAATTACCTCTCTTATCATCTGATAAAAAATTTGAAAAATAATGAATATATATATATTATCAGATGTGGCGACATCTTATGTAAATAATAATAATAATAAAAATAAAACTTATAGATATTTTCTATATTGTTGTGGAGGATTCATGTTTACTTTACAAATTTTTGCCTTTTTCGCCACTTCAACGTACGTTTTTTGGAAAATAGAGCTCTGGCTCCAGGGTGTAAACAGCACAACTGCTAGTTTAGTGATCCTAACTAAGTTAAAAAACCTAAAAGAGACTAGAAAACTCGAAACGTCGATTTTTCGAGGAACAAATCTGCCACCGGTATCAAGAGTGAACAAATCTAAAAATGAAAATGGTTAGTAAAT
Source organism: Pissodes strobi (assembly GCA_016904865.1). Lineage (NCBI taxonomy): Eukaryota > Metazoa > Arthropoda > Insecta > Coleoptera > Curculionidae > Pissodes > Pissodes strobi. The sequence continues at coordinate 64,166 of MU187245.1, read as the reverse complement.
GCAATTAAAACAGTAAAAAGCTCGTGCACTCTGTGAAGTTTTGAATTGACTTTGACACGATGACAATAATAATGTAATCATTTAATTACTGGTTACTGGTCTTTTAGTTTAGTGTGATATTGAGGTGTTATTAGGTAAATAATTTATTCCTTTTTGAGGTGCTATATATCTACAATTTGGTATTATGTGATTAGGAAGAATTCAATGTTTTTTGTTTAAAGGTTTAGTTGATTTTTAAGTGTCCCTTATCAACTTCAGCTTTTAGCAAAGGCAACCAAGTTTTATTAAAATTATCAGCAGCTGAAGTAACACATATATCTTTATTTAATAAAATTAAGACAGGTTTCATCTATATAAAATTTGTTACTTATTTTGAGCCATAATAAGCTATTTAGATAGAAAATTAAGGATTCAAAATTACAATAAGTACTTGGCACTACTATTGAGGAAGTTCGAAATGACGAATTAATTATTTTCTTGTTTTCCGTCATGGTTGAAATCTATTCCTAATGTATTATAATATGCTAAGCGGTATCGGTCAGACACAGGAAACTGATATAACTGTTTTGAGTGTTAAAAAGCATAGAAATATGCAATAAAGGTTTTGTTTCTTCTCTGAAATGTTATTACATTAGTTGTTGCTCATGCGTCCTGGTTATTTAACTTCAAAAGTTTTTTAATGTCAAATGTTAATCAATGGCCTATATTTAACAGAGTAGTTACCGATGTCAGCTTTGCTCTCATAAATGCAAGTGTCACACCGCTCGTCGAGGGCCATAGGATCTCCCTTTAGTGCGTGTGCCACTGCCATAAAAAAAAACAGTCTTCTTTTAGACGTGGTTTTAGTAAATTTGAAAAACTTACCAGTGTTTGAATGGTAAATGAGCTTCACATACTTTCGTCTTTTGTGGACTTAAAGTGTGTAGCTTTTAGCTATTTTTGTTGTAAGCTTACGTCCTTTGGAAAACCGAAATCATGAACTTTAGGCCCATTTTTATGGGTTCCATTACCCTCAGGAATGCTACTACACCTTTGAGGCATAATTACACTAAGTATCAGTTACCCCAAACTAGCCGGAAACGAGATAAAACATACAATTCAACACGAACGAAAACTTATAAACTGTGCGGTACCAACATCCATTCAATGTTGTTGTCTTAACATAAACGGCAAAAGCAACAGGTCTTTCGTAATATATAGTTATACGTATTTAAAAATACACCTAACAATATAAATTGTATCCCTAAATATACAACGAAGTAATAGGTACAAATTTCACGCACTTAAAAGCACATAAATAGTTACGATTTCAGAAAAATGGCAGAAAATAACACTAATACTGCAAAGTCGCAAACTAATCGTTTGTTTTGTTTGCGCTATTGCCAGATCTATAAGGAAAGTACAGTAGACGAAAATTGGCGGATGTTGGGACAACAACACCTCTATAAGTGGGTATTGGTTGGGACCAGCGGTCCTGCCAATTATTGAAATCGGCAAATTATTCGGCGAGTATTTGTACGATTTTAAAAATGTATATGAATAATGTATCTAATACATATGTACGCATGTATGTATTTAGAGAGATGGTTAGTAATAATGCACGAAATTTAAAACAAACTTATTTACTTGTTCCCATTTCGAGAATTTCTATACAGCGTACAGCGGCGGCTGCGGACACCAATTATCCGGCGTCGCCGATCACCGAGCGGCAGATTATCGAAAGTCCGCTGTGTTATTTTAGGAAAGTGCACGAACTATGTAGTAGTATTGGATAATTAAGTAAATAAATTACGAAATACCACCATTATAAAAAGAGAAAATAACACCTTATGGAGATATGTTTTTGACAATAATGGAGAAATTGTAATGTAAGAGATGCATTTCTTTATATACGGGCAATACGGGCATCCTAATATTTGCTACTATCGTAGTAGTCTTACAACGTTGCAACCAATTGCGCCTCGAACGCGATTACCCTTCCACCCACAAGCCCCCCTCTTACATCTTCGCTCCAAATAGCAAAGGCCTACATGCAATACGTCACGAGCTAAAATTTTGTGAGCACTTAATCTTTTTGTATAGGTGTTGTTGTCTAAATCCATGAAGATATGTTACATTAGCCAAAACCTCTAAATCCCTGAAGATGATCAGCATTAATCGAAATCCGGTATAAATTCTTGAGAATGATCAGCATTGGCTGAAGCCTTGTCTAAATCCCTGATTATAATCAGCATTTGCCGAAAAACCTGTTTAAATCCATGAAGATAGGATAATAGCTTGTGATGTCGTTTATGCCATTCTAAGGTATTGCTCGCCTCACCTACATTCTTGCTAGTATATTCTAAGAAACATATGTAGAACAGATCTATAGGTGGGGTTTGAAATATTATTTTTGCATTGTATAGTGTAGGTCGTGGTGAACCTGAAGCCCTCTATTTTGGTTTGCATTTAATGTTATGATACCCACGGACGAGATTATAGTATATTTAACTAAATTTCCTTGCGAAAAACTTTCCAGTAAACCAAAGCGTGTACTTTACAAATTATTGAAATAATCGTTCTTATTATTTGCATTGTTTTAAAGTACTTTCAACTAAATGTAATTCTACAAGTTATGCCATGGTTTTTCCAGTGGTGTATGAGCATGTATGTATGATGGAGTGCACTTTAATTGTTCTTTTCATTTATGATCTGATTTCGATTAAGGTAAAGTTTACTAAATAAAATATAATATAAGTTCCCGCACTCTCGAAGCACGCAAAACCGGCTAGACCCCTCCTCCTCGTCTCGCTCGTGGGAACAGCGTCCGTCGCTGCATACGCATACACATACCACACAAAATATATAGGAAACTGCAATACTACGGTTTGTTGTAGAGTTTTGGAGAAAGCGCTAGCGCCCTACAACGGATCGTGCCCTAACTAGAGGCCGTTTTTAAAAACTCCGGTAAAGAACTCTTCTTTTTTAAGTACGGTGGCGCCATCAATCGGCTAAAGGTAGATTTATACCCTTGGTGAAATTTGAAACTTAATTATTTAGACATTAATTTACATCGTTTTTCAAGTTATGAAAAAAATGCATAAAGTGATATTTTCACAACTTATTCTGTTAAGGAGAGGTACAATTTATGCATATTTTTCAAAAACTTGATAAGCAATGTAAATCAATGTGTAACTGAATTTAATAATTTGGCGGAGGTATAAATATTTTAGAATGTTTTCCTCAACTACTTACTGAGAATAATAAAAAAAAAACAATGGAATATAAACTTACATTTATTGCATTTTATTACGTCTACAATATCACTATAATAATAATAATATAATAATAAGATGCTTTATTGTCAAAATACTTTAGAAATTGTAGACAAAGCTAGACCTAGAGTACAAAACATATAAAAACATAGTTATGCATTTTTTTTGCATTGGACAGTATAGAACTTTTAACTAACTCTGAGCGTGGGGTTGGCAGATAAAGATCATGCTCCGTATTCCTAAGTGGATAGTTGTGAGATGGCCTATCTGGAATGGCAGATACGTGCTTGCGGATCAATCGAACGGATTCAAATATTAATAAGGAATGAGTTATTATTTTAAACCTTTTAAAAAAAACCTGGCAGTGAGCTTCACTGTTTAGTCTCAGAGAGTATTGAACAGCTCTCTTCTGTAGTTTGAAAATACGCTCAAATTGGGTAGCACAACACGTATCCCAGAATGGAAGGGCATATCGGAGGTGAAACTCAAAAAGGGCAAAATAGACTGTTCTAGCAGTTGGCATGTTAAGCTCCCTGGAAACCGGTCTTAGTGCAAAACAGGCAGAACTTGCAAAGGGTCAAGTCGCTAAAGATGTAGCTGATCAGACTCCTTAGAAATTTGAATAATGGGTTATAACAGCCCCCTCTTTCTATGTAATTTGTGAAGTAATTTTTAATTTTATTTTAATTTCAATGTTTAACCTATGTGTGATCCAAGAGTTTGATTGATTTGACTCGACTGTGCTGATTCCTGACAAAGAAGCACTGATGATGGCCTCAGGCTAAAAGCGCTCTGCATTGCATACTAATTAAAAGATTCGCACAAAATACAAACCTTTCAATTTAATAACAACTTTTATTCCCTAAGGCCCGTGACAAACAGTGAGTCCATAGCTCTTCTTGAATTAGTTCTCTTAATGTAAAAATTATCTTTCACTCGGTTGCACATATACCTTGTATACCTGGCTCCATCGCTTCCCCTAAAAAGAATTGAAGATACTTACTTACAGTATTTATTTATTAATTTACTTTAATTTGCAAAATTATTGAATGTACAAAATGTAACCTTTATTTAACAATTTATTTATTTATAATTTATAATTATTACAATTCAGACCGTTTTGATATGTAGAGTTTTTTCCCCAGTTGTATATTCATTTTAGTGACACCTAAGTGAGCGAATCACCTGTAAGTGCCTGCACTGCTTCTCGCCTAATGCAAAATGCATGAAAAGAAAAAAGTAACCAACAAAATAATTACACTGATACTAGATATCACTTCCTCAAAAAAAAACCTCTTTAATTGTGTCAAAATACAAATGAGTTACACCATTTCATAATTTATTCAAGGCCGACCATAAAACTATCACTATTTTTTACAACATATTATGTCTTATATTTTATACTTAACAACTTAATTCTAGGCATGTCTTTTATCTCTATAATAAGTTAAATAACTTAAATTCCAAATAATCTATACATTTCAAGTTCAAAGTCTACTATTCATTGGTAATCAGGTCTTTATTTACATTTGAATAACTGTGTTGATGCTTATATTTTTAAATGCATATAAACATCTAATATAGCATATTTCTGTAGAGCAATGCAATAATATTGTTATAAAATTGCACTTACTGTTAAGAGACGGCTTAACTTTTTTTGGTGATAAAAACTTCCGCTAGAGTGGAGGCTTTCTTGGAGTTTTCGGTTTGGCAAATGAGAAAATTCTTGGATCGAATTTGATTTTAATTTACGGCTGTCATCCTCTCGGGTCTTCTCCCACATTTCTGGTGCAAAATGAGCCTAAAATAATAACAATAAAGCTCTTTACCCCTGTTTCATAGTTCAGAAAAGTAACTGAACCCTCCAAAAGACTAAATCAAGAATTAAAAAAATTGTGGCTTGTTCAATAAGGTTATTTTTGAATAGAAGCCATTAGTAAATAGGTTTTGGCTTAGTTTACCTTTTCAGTAGGAACCTAGGTTTGAGCTATCAATGCTTTCATGAAGAAACATTCATTCATCATGCATTTAACTTGTAGTTTTTCAGTTTAGTTCAGTTTTCTAATTTGAAATAGTATTATAGGTTATATTACCTCATAAATATGAATGATCTGTAGGAGTCCAGTTATCCCTTATCGTCTTAATTAACCATTGTTTCCGTCTTTCATTACAAATCCCTTTTTTGTAGAATTACTACAATTTATTGCAGAACAACCAGGCATTTTTGCTACAATAAGTTTATAACTATTGCACGCTTTTAAAAAGCAAACAAATGCTAATATCACAAACACTGTTCAATATACAATACTCAGTCAATTAAAACTACTTTATAATCGCCAAATTTTAAGATTTTACACAAAACTATTTCATATACAGCCTATGCAAATGAGGAGAATCGCAAAAAATGGCGGACAGATCACTTCACGTGATCCTGAAATGCCAATCAAAAATAAGACCCTCATTGTCGCCATTGTATTGTATAAAGTGTTGTATAAAGCTACTGTAACCGCCTTTTGCCTCGAGCGCCACCTCGCGGTTCGTCCCCATACCAAGCAGCAAACTTGAATATCTGGTTGCCTAGAAACTTATATTCATGACCACCCATTTAAGATTTTTGTATATTTTATGTGGTATGTGTACGCATACACAGTTGTTCACCGGTATTTGACGCACAAAGTACAAAG
>MU187245.1:0-58218 GCA_016904865.1 Pissodes strobi | reverse complement strand
TATTCCAGATTAAGCAAAAATAATCGAAACTAACTTTAACTAGCCAAACAAGCGCATTGAGACGAGCGCGCTACCCAAACTAACCCAAACTGACACAAAGTAAAGACAGATACGCGCGCTTGTCTTTCGTATTCTAGATTAAGCAAAAATAATCAAAACTAACTTTAACTAGCCAAACAAGCGCATTGAGACGAGCGCGCTGCCCAAACTAACTCAAACTAACCCAAGCTAACCGAAACTTAACCCGCATTTAACCCGCCCTTAACCCAGAAAAATCCAAACAAATCTAACTATGATTTTGGACGTAGCAAAATATCGGCCCCTAAATGGAGCCCCTAGGGTCCTATATATTTTTAAAGGTTTAAGGGACGCCCACCGAACATCCCTGTCAAACGTCAACCCTTTCGGACGTCAAATCGACTTTTTTTTCCTTCGCACAGTCGTCTTATCACCGAAAACCCCCGCCGGCTGATTTTTGTCGAACTCGGACTTGCCTAAAGACGAGTTCTATTCCGAGCTCACGTTCCCCAATACAAAGAATTTCAGATCCCAGAAAAAAGAAAATCTTCAGACGAACTTTACATTTTATCGAATACCTACCTTATTTTAACTCCCATCGAAAAACTGTATGGGAACTTTTCGATGGACCTTAAAACGACGCAAATACTGGCGCAAACCGATTTGAGATACCTCTTTTCGTTACCGAGAAAAAGGCGAAAATATGAAAATCACGTTTGGTCAATTTAAAAAAAAAACGAAGCGTCTTACAATCAATACGACACATTATAGTACTCGGCGAGACTCATATTTTTCCCATTTAAAGTTTACCTCTAACTGTTACCGTTTTCGAATTATAGCCGATTTTCTGAAAATCTCGATTTTTTAAGCCACACCCCTGAAATTTTCGATATTTTTTTTGGAAATACCCGTTTTCATGACGGAATCGATTAAAGGGATCCATTTACATGTCATTAACGTAAAAATTAAAATTTTAAAAATCCTACACGTCGTCCAAAATAGCGATTTTCCGTTTTCGAAATCGATGGGGCCCGATTACGGGAATTGGGTTCGTCGGATCGAAAATCACGCAGAATCCTTTTTTTAAGTTAAATCCGTGAGGGTGTTCTTTGGAAAGTCTCGTTCGCCCATCACCAAATTCGACCTCGTCCGACTCCTATCGCGGAACCTATTTGCGCGGTAGGTTCCCGCCGACGTCAGATTCGAGCTCGGCATCGTCGAAACCCCCCCCCCCCCCCCTAACCCGAATTTGAACCCATTCGTACGTCAAATCCCCTCGGCCCCTAAATGAGCCCCTAGGTCCCAAAATTTTTTTTTTTGTGTATAGGACCGCCCGCTGAAAAAAATTGACTAAAACTATGATTTGCACGTCGCAAAATATCGGCCCCTAAATGGAGCCCCAAGGTTCCAAAAATGTTTTTTGTGTATAGGACCGCCCGCCGAACAAAATTGACCAAAATTATGATTTTGGACGTCGCAAAATATCGGCCCACAAACGGAGCCCCTAGCTTTAATTTTTTAACGGTTTAAGGGGCGCCCGCCGAACATCAACCCTTTCGGACGTCATATAGCCTTTTTCTCTTTCGCACAGTCTCGCCCCTAGGGGCATCGACTTTCTAATGTCCAGATTCGGTCGTCTCATCACCGAAAACCACCGACGGCTGATTTTCGTCGAACTCGTACTTGCCTAATTCTTTCGCTCGGAAAATTTTCGGAGCTCCTCCTGTGTGTTCCCTGACTCTTTAAGTGAGACAACTCATATTTATTCTGTAAACTTTAATTAAGTTGAAAAAGTCTTTAATAGACTATGTTTCGTCATTCAATAAACTGTATTTTTTGATAAAGTCTTTATTTATTTCTATTTATTTTAATTTCAGCAAAAACTCAAGCCTCCGCCTAATCAGCCTTATGACTTTGAAAATTTTGCAGAAGATGCTGCTAGTAGAAGAGAAGAAGACGACATATTTTTATTCCAGTCTCACCCATTCAACATTGACATCACACATCATATTGTTACTTTTTTAAAAACACGTAGTGAACCTTACTGTAGCGTTGTCAAACGTTTTATATCACAAATGAATAATTTTAGACTTCGAAATTTAGGATGTAATCTTCCTGAGCAGGAAATGAATGTTCAGGAAGACATGGAATGATTGATATATGTGGCCTAAATTTGGTGAGCAAATATTTATTATTGAAATGTTTTAATTGTACAAAACGTGTGCAATTTTGATTTGCAATACATAGTAATCCTTAAAGGTGGCTAGGACACGATGCATTTTTTGTCAAAAAAGCTTTTCTGGAAGATGTGCATGTAAAAAAGAATTCGTAGTACAATTGAAATATGTAGTAGAACTGAAAACTGAAATAGAACAATTTCTAAAACAATTTTGTGCATTATTGATAAATTTGTTCGGATTTTAATCCTTTTTATTTAAGAATTTCTCTCTTATCCAGACCTGATTTAAAATGCTATTATTAAAAGAAAAGCTTCCCTGCATCATATATCTATTTCTAGAAAACATAGCAGAGCTAGAAAGAAGTTATGTGGATGGTAAAAGGTTATTTCTGATAGTTATATTAGCCTTCGATTTGGAAGCAAAAATGTCAAATAAACGCAAGATGTGATCAAGAAAATGGTTGCTGCTGATTGCGAAGGCTACTTAGGAGCAAGATGCTAATTATGTTAATCGAACAATTTCCTTTTAAATATTTTAAGGCAAATTCGCAAAAATTGTTTGATAATAGCAGAATGACATAACGTTTTAGAATGTCAACGAATAACACTAGGAACTCTTAAGATAAAGTTAGCAATACTACTCAAATTTAGTGGAAAAAATAACTACGTATTTATTTTGAAAGATATATCCTGGGCAAAATGCCATCATAGAAAAAATTATAATAATAATAGAAGAAAATTTATATCTGTTGCTGCTTTTTACAGGCAGATCAACATGCAGATATATCTTGGGCAATCTTTAATGTCAAAATGGAGTTCAAATCAGGATATATATACAGTACTGAGATACTTACCTCAGGAAATTCAAGAGATTATTCTTGATCCCAATTAGTGAAGGATAAACTAAAATGATGTTTTCTTAGCCCCTACATTTTCAAGATATAATACATTTCTCATAATATTTTAATACTTTGAAAATCGATGTTACTTGCCCACTCATTTATAACTACCACAAAATAACCTATTTGGATTATTGAGGTTCCTGGGCTAGGATCCACCGGGTGCGTCCAGATGAATTATTAGTCAGAGTAAAAAATATAATGCGAAGTGCGACGGATGCATCCCTAATTTTACAAATTGCTTAGAATGCTCATTTAATTTATATGAAAAATGCTTTGAATTGAACTTTTCAAAATAGAGGATATTCATATAGCAAAAAAATCTGATGCAAATAATATATAAATATTAATTTAGTTTTTAAGATGGAATAAATCCTGTCATAATTATCATTGTTATGCGAGTGTATTTTATTTTCATAGGAAAGGAGACGTTTTCATATTGTTTTTAATAGTTTGGTAACAAATCTGCTGGAAAGTAGGTACGCCTTTTCCAAAAAGGTGCATTATTTCATCCTAAATTAAATAAGTCGAAAAAATGTGCACCTGGTGTCTTTTGGTGACTTTTTAGCAATAATAACCGTCTTTGTGATTTCAGTGGACATACAATAATTTTATAAAATAATCTCGATACATTTCAAAAATAGCATATATGTTTTTTAATCAGGACGCTTTATCTCCGAGACGAAGTTGTTAACGATACCTGAACCTTTGCTTTTAAAATGAGGTCTGATATTATACTATGAATTTTCTGAACGCTCTTTTATGGATCACCATGTATGTAAAGCACCAAATTTGAGCTTAAGTAGATCAAATAATATATTTCCTCAAAGGCTGAACATGAACGTTTTTACTTAATTTTGTTTTAAGATTATGTGTAGTTTATCAATTGTAGAAACAGGAAATTGTATTCTTCTAAGTATACAATATTTGCTTCTATGTACACTCAGTAGCAGCTTTCACTGAGTGGAAACAAATAGCACACAAAAGTATTTCTTTTTAAAACTGAGAATAATAAAAAGGTAACAGAAATGTTAATAGGCGGTGAGCCTATCATAAAACATGACATACTTGGGTAATTACCTATAATATTATTGTGTCATTACGTTCCGTTGTTTGTAGAATTACAGTCAAATATTTAATGATTTTATTATATATAGTTTATTAGGTACTAAATAGCTTTGTAGATATTTTGTACCATAACACATTTTAGCAGAAAGACATCATTTAAGTATGCTCTATACATGTTTCCCATATCGCTTCTCTAAACAGTTGCTACTAAAATTAATCATGCTACTATTAAAACAATCACTAATCTAAAAAAAGGTGTGTGCTTAAAACCTCACGACAGAAGTAAAAAGTTCAACAGAGCGATATTAAAAACTATATAAAATTAAAAACAGTTCACAGGCAGTAGAAGTGAAGCCTTCATAAAACTAAACAAAGCGGGCACCCATCCCAGTACTAACCACGCCCGACGTTGCTTAACTTCAGTGATCGGATGACAAATACTTTTTACCTTTTACTCTTGACAAACATGTAACAACTGTATACTATGTTCTATTTCATCCTTTCGCAGGCTACATCCTATAGATCTATATATTTTTATTAATGTCGCTGTTTCCGTTTCATTCGTTTCATCGGGACTCAAATTACTCCCGTTCTCAGCCGGCTAACGGCGCTAAAGAAGTTTTCAGTATTGATATTATGTAACGAATTATGGGTCATTATAAAACTGTATGTAAAAAAGTATTGTTGGGAAAGAAAACGAAAAAAAAAATTATTACTTAAAAAAATATATTCATTGTATTTTCAACAGTTCTACCATGCCTTGAAATAGTTAGCAGAAAATATTGAATTTTCTTGAAAACAATCAGCGGCCAAAGTATTGCTACATTTTCTACTGCTATAGTATTTGCCTTTAATTTGAGGCGAGATTCCATGTTCAAGTTTACAATATATACTGTGAAGCGATTCGTTGGTCTCAATTTTATTAAAAGTAACATCACTAGAGTCTTGGGGCCTAATTTTGGTCTCAGATAGATCACTCGACTTCAAACTTTCACTGATAGTTGAGTCATATGTGCCATCATGTAAATTCAAATATACATTATTCATATACATTATACTTATTACTTAATACACCATTTTCTACAAAATTAAAATTGTTATTTATTGAGTAGACATTAAAGTAACTTTTAATAGCTTTATCGAAGGTGTAATCCTTAAATTTTCTTAAGAATTTCAATATTTCTGGCCCCACCTCAGTACAAACAGCTTTAGATATGCCATGTCTTGAAAAGCAGGACTTTAGTTTGAAAATAACATTTTCGCTCAAGATATCTACTTAGATATACTAACTGCAACTTTGGATAATAATCTACTCTAATTAAAAGAAATTCTCTCCATTCAAATGAAAAACGTCACAACCAACCTTACACCAAGGGGTCTTTGAAATTTCATGGGATAACAACGGCTCTGATTGATTCTTCATATTAATACTTTGAACTCAGATTAGTCATATTTTCACGATAGTCAATCCGTGATGCCACGCCTTGGATGGCGTGCAGGTTATATAGCTCAGATTTTTGGATCGATCTACGTCAGATGAGTAGAGATAATAAATGGTAATACGTAATCCTGATATTCAAATTCAAAATTCTTTCATGTTACCGTACATATAATTGCGCTTACATACGTCATAAATCTCAAAAACAAAATTTACAAGCATACATGGACCTAAATCACCAGAATGCATTTTAACACTTATCCTTAATCCTTGTTTTAAAAATTGTTTTCAAGTAAGTCCCTTATACTATTAGGAAGTACATTAAAAAAATTTACCCCTCAGTATCCCGGGCAGCTGTGACACCTGTCAATCTATGAAAAGCCGGAATTAAGCTGTTATAGTGTCATGACTGTGGACCTCGCCGTGCACTCTGTACTCCCCACGATGTGCTTTGACATATACAAGGTTGTTCAGAATATACTGCAAGGTAAGGGTCAATATTTCGACACGGCAATCATCTCTATACCCCACTCCACCCAAAATCCTTACAGTCCTTCTTTGCAGACCAAATATTCTATTGGCGTGTGATGAATGGCCCCACGCCAAGAAGGCATATGACATAATTGAGTGGAATAGTGCATAGTACGCAGAACCAGAATAGACACGCAGTCCACCAAGCGACGAAACGCCAAAAAGTGCACCTCTGACGCGATTTGCTACTAGATCTATATGAGCATCCCATTTAAGTTTTGGATCTATAAGAACACCCAAGAATTTTACGTTCAATAGATCTCCATTTACGTCCCCTAAATCATGCAGTGAAAAGACAATTTGTTTAGTTTTGCTTGCATTTAGAAGAAGCCCGTTCGCATCAAACCAATCTCTGACTTCCGGCTGAGCATCCCCCAACCTCTCCATTGCCGTTTCCAGGGAGCAACCCGAGATAGAAAGGGTAGTGTCATCCGGAAAAGGGTGAAATTCGTTTTCAGTCCACCAGAAGGCAGATCATTAATGTAAATTGAAAAAAGTGAGGGCCCCCAGTACCGAGCTCTGAGGTACCCCAATGGTAATACGACGTTCTGCAGATAACACATCCCCATCCTCACAAGCTGAATCCTGTTGCCCAAGTATGATTTGATAAAGCTCATGCTTTCCGTGGTAAAGTTGTAATATTGGAGTTTTTTAGTGAGGAGGATATGCGACACACAAATGAAAGCCTTACTCAAATCGCATAGCAAAACAGCATTATACTCCATTGATTCAAAAGAACTTGATATTTTGACAATCAGGTCCAAAATCCCCAAAACTGTGCTCCTGTTTCTGCCAAAACCAAACTGGCATTCAACAAAACAATCGCTCGCCTCAAATAATCCCATCAGTCTAAGAGCCGTACACTTTTAGCTATTTTAGATATAACTGGCACCAAGGAAATAGGTCTATAGTTACACGCATCATCTTTATCTCCCTGTTATAAATTGGGATTACCATTGCCCGTTTGAGAATATCAGGAAACATATTTCCTTGAAGCAAAGATTTATTAACTTTGTTAATGGTACAATTATTAGGTTTTTTATTCACTTTATTTGGTTAACATTGAGACCAAGGATATCTCTACTGCTTTTGTTTGGCCGCTAAAAATGAGAATGTATTATTTGGCAACGTGGATTGTTTTAGATTTTTTAGTGGATTCAAATGATTTTTAGATATTTTGTTTACTAGGTTATGTGCAATACTGGTGAAAAAATCATTAAATTTATCTGGTGTTAAATTATGACTGAAATCTAAATGGCTATCACAACCTCGGTGACTTTTTATAATTTTCCAAATTGCTCTTGTGGGATTACCTGCAGCAGCAATTATTCTGTCATTTGACGCCCCTGGCCCTCTTTAGATAAAGCTTTTCTACATATTTTTTTAAACTCCTTCATCACCCTCAATTCATTGTTAAACCACGAGGGGTATCGCCCACTTGATCTGATCTAAGCCTAAACTGGTTTTCGGGAAATACCCTTAAATAAGACATTTCTAGGATTTGCATGAATTTTGTCAACTATTGATTAATATTTATGCTAAGGTCTATAAAATTAAAAGAGCTAACCTCAATTAGGTTATAAAAAGTTAGCAACCCCTACTGGGTTATTGGTCTGCATAGTTTGTTTTCCCGTTTGAAATTAGATGTAATAATAATATAATAATAATAATAATAATAATAATAATAATAAGATGCTTTATTGTAAAAAATTTTTACAATTTGTAGACAAAGCTAGAGCTAGAGTACAAATCATATAAAAACACAAATAGAAACATACAATGAAAAGAAAAAGAACAACCTAACTATACAAAACTTTATACAATTGTGCAAGTTGTAGGTGGTCAAAATATTATATAAAAATATCAAAATATGTAATCATTTAAACACCAAACATTAAACCAGTGTGTAAGTTGCTCAAAATTAAGTATTAATAAAAAAATCGTTTAGTGCGTATAAGGCTCTCTCCAGTAAGTATGATCCCATAGCTCTGCGAAATGCGAGAAAATATGTTATTGACTTCATTTCAAATGGCAGATAATTGTGCATTTTTTTGCATTGTACAGGGTTATTGATTATAAATGCCCTCCCCCCCTCTAACTTTTTTATTTGACGTTTTACAAAAAATTATACTGTATCTAAATCCAAATCCGTCGCACGTCATAATACGGCCATCAGTAAATGTCATAAGAATATGCATGGTAGTAGAGTGCTATAGACGGACTCAATTCTTCTCCCTCAACTTTTTTGACCCCTCACCCCCTCCGGTGACCTTGAGATAGACCTTGGCCTTGGGTGTATTCGACCTTGAATGGCATTGAGCTAATTTGACCTTGAATGGCATTGACATTTGACCTTGAATGTTCTTGACATTTGACCTTGAATGTTCTTGACATTTTGCCTTGAATGTCCTTGAGTTTTTGTTGAAGGTCGCGCATACGATCTTGGGATTGCTCCAAGCGTGTATGACCTAGAACGCCCTTTTGACTTTGTGTGCCGTTGCGATAATTTTAAGTGACATCGACCTTGAGTGTAGAAAGTCGCGCATATAGATAGACTCCGCCCACTTGGTCTTGGGTGTATTCGACCTTGAATGACATTGAGCTAATTTGACCTTGAATGTTCTTGATATTTGACCTTGAATGCTCTTGACGTTTGACCTTGAATGTTCTTGAAATTTGGCCTTGAATTTCCTTGAGTTTTTGTTGAAGGTCGCGCATACGGCCTTGGGATTGCTCCAAGCGTGTATGACCTAGAACGCCCTTTTGACTGTGTGCCCTTGCGATAATTTCAAGCGACATCGACCTTGAGTGTCCTTGTGGATATTTGAAGATCGGACCCATGACCTTGAATGCTCTTGAGACTGAATATTGGTTACATATTTCGGTATGACGTAACATAACCTTGAGAAATATGTTCTGGGGGCTATATAAGACGCCATAATGTTGAAAAGAGTCAACTTTCTGACTAGTAATGCACTGTGTTCAGTATTCTGATAGTCGCATATTGTATTATGTGTGAGGTGCATTTATTAAAGGTACTACTACTTGTTTCAAACAATAATGTCTCGCAAGAAACAATTACCAAGGTTAATGAAAGTTTTAACAAATCAGTGGAACAAATAGAACGTAAACCTTTTCCTCTCTAGATATTGGAAAGCGATATATTATAAAGCAAATACAATTTACAAATGGTCGTCTTGGGAAAAGTGTTATTGCAACATTATTTGATAAAGAAAATGGCTGTGTTTTTAGTTCCTATTTACCGAAAAGAGGTGTTGAAATTATTATCGAAGAAGTTGTTGAAATTATCAAAAACTCTAACAAAAAACACAAATTAACCTATTTAGGACAAAGTGAACCCACATACTCCGGTGCCAAAACACGTTCTCTTGTAAGGTTTGATAATCTGGAATAATTACATTATCTTGGAACTGTAATAGTTTTAAAAATTTGATTTCATTTAATTATAATGAATTATCAGAATGCTGACACGCTGTGTTCCTTTTTTCACAGAGGGCAATAGGATTTTTTGTAAACAATGAGAATCAAGTTTCATACATTAGAAGTTTAGCAGCACTGCTAAGAAATATGCGCGAAGATATTATCGCATATTTGAGAGAGTGTGTTGATGATGTGGACGATGAAAAATATGCCAAGCACTTGAAGGATGCATTAAATTTTTGTATCGGGGGACACGTGTGTGAGAAGTTTGTTTATGGTTATATTGACCTGGACACATTTTGCAGTCAAATGCTTGAGGAGGATTTGAAGCTATTGGTAATGGAAATCCCACAAATTCCCAAGGACCTTGTCGAGAAATATTGCCTTTATGAAGAGTAGAAGTTACATCAGTTTGATGGAACCCAAGCATACAAGACACTTCGAGGGAAATATGTTCTACACGAAGATCCAGTGGCAGCATCGAAAATGGACAAGAAGACAAGAAAACACATTATTTACCATATTCTTGTAACTATAAGACAAAACAAAACATTGTTTTCAACATTCTTATAATATTGTAAGACAATTGTATATTTGCAACATTCCTGTAATTTTGTAATATATTTTTAAATTTAATTGTTGTTTTTTTATAATATAAGTACAACAGCTCTAGAAAAAATATCTTAGTATAAGTTTAAAATGGCGCCTGTTAACAACACAATTAACATATTTGGTCTTCTGGGAACCAGAGCAAATGATGGATGTGCTCGTGGGCTGCCAGGCACTGGTTTCAAACTTACTACCAGTGGCGACTACGATATTCAAGGGAAACGCTTAGCTAACGTATCCGATCCAGGAAGTGTTAAGGATGCGACCAATAAGCAATATGTAGACCTCAAAATTCATGAATTACGTCAATTATATGCTAATATTATAAATCAAGATGTAATGATTACAATGAGGAAGGTTGCACAAGAACTAAGAAGTAGTGCTGCCAGACACCGGTTTCAAACTTACTACTAGTGGCGACTACGATATTCAGGGGATACGCTTAACTAAGGTATCCGATCCAAGAAGTGTTAAGGATGCGACCAATAAGCAATATGTAGATCTGAAAATTCAATTACCTCAATTATTTGCTAATATAATAAATCAAGATGTAATGATTACAATGAGGAAGGTTGCACAAGAACAAAAAAGTAGTGATTTAACCAAAGAAATCAAGAAATTGATACATGAGCAAACACATGAAGATAGGCAAAAATGTTTGATAATGTTTACAAATCTCCAAAAAGATATGGATTTAAAAAATGTATTAAATAAAGACAAAATATCTAGATATTATGTATCCCTTCCAACTTTTATCCTATTAAAAAACTTTTAGTTTAATTTGGTTTTAGATAAACAATTAAATGTAAATATGTGTTTTTAGTTGTTTGCTACATTTACAAGGATAACATTAAACCAACATAATATACAGCAAAAATATTTTTAAATTAAATCATGTAGTTTTATTTCAAGTATATACATTTAAACAACATCTGTTGCATCCCACATAACATTTTTGCATGCTTAGCACCTGATAATAATATTCTCTTGTGGCATGAAGATATGCTAAGAATCTCCCTAAAAACATTCAGGATCAGCATAGCATATGCTAAAAATGTATTACAGGACACCAATGTCAGGTGCCCATATATGTGCTATGCATGTGATGTACAACTTACTAAGAATGTGCGCATTACATTATTGCAAAAAATGCCTGTCATGTCCTTAAAAGGTATATTTTTCATAAAAATAAAAAAAAGCAACGGGTTTGAACCCGGGCCGCCGATAGCCTCCGAATTGAGACCTAACCATCTAGACATCTCGACCACGAGGGCTCTTGCGGCAAACTGATTGCATCGCGAAGACATGGCGTGAATTAAAAACTAGACACTCATTACGTCGCAATGATTATACAATATGTATTGTAGGTCCAGTATAATGGAGCCTTTTTTTATAGAGGTATATTTATATTCGAAATTCGAACAGTTGCAAAATGCCCATAATTTGATGAGTAGCAAACACAAAATGTAATCTTTCAGAAAACATAGAACACCTGCTTTTTGTTATATTTCCTTCAGGTGATATGGATATTCGTTATAGGAATATGCTTCAAAGTATATTCATGGCATGTAATCTACGAGAATATTTTTGAGAAGATATGAGCATCTCATAATTTCCTAATTACGTTCTTTGCATATCCGATGTGGAATGCTCTTTAAGAAGATGTTCGTAACACGTGACATAAATCTACTATACAGAATATTCCTCATCGCACTTTAGGGGAATATGTTAAGAATATGAATGTGCTTTTAATGTTATGTGGGATTAATCCTAGAGTTATAAGTATCGGGGAATCCTAACTATTTTACAAAAAGTTGATCTATCGAATTTCTTCTTCGACGACAAATAATGACCTTTTCAATTAAGTAGACATCTGGGTTGTTTTTTTTTGTAATTCGACTTCATAGAAACAACCCATGATAGGTTGACCATCAGATGATTCTAACATATATGTTGGTGGATTCGTAATATTGACTTTTGCTACTTTAAACAATTCAGTCGACCAAGCTGGTGTATATCATTTTTCAAAGACACTCTTGTATTTACTTATACGCACCGTATCACCGATTTGAAATTTAGGTTTCGATACAAGTTTTAAATAATCCTATGCTTTTATAAGTGTCTGCGGTTTTACATCTAGAGGCTTCATTCCTATGGTACGATGAATGCTATGATTATATGACTTAGTAACTTTGGGTAAAAGCTTCAACCACCTATAGCTCCCTCTCGCAGAAAATTCTTTGCATAATCGATTTTTCAGTGTTTTAATAGTGTCACGATTTGTATTTTTTTTATCTGTGACGATACGCCTTACTTAGCGTGTAGGAGAGTAACCCAGATTTAGGAACGCACTACGTCAAGTTGAGAAGAGATAATAAAGGAGACACATCGATAAAAACAATAACAAGTTTATTTACAAACAAACTTAACAACGGTTCGATTGTATACTAATCCAGGCGTGTTTAAGATTAAAGATGAACTAAGAGTTTACCCTATACCCAATTAATATGAAATGCATGTCTTCTCGAGGGAGGCTTAGTTCAAAGTTTGTCTAGCAAGCGACGTCACTATTTTATTAATAAAGTTTATGTGAGCGGGTTGTCTTTTATTTAGGTATTTGTTCTGATATTTATAAGGTAAGTCTTTTTAGGTTATCACAAATTGCTAAGGCACTTTCACTACTTTTTGAAACTCCCCAAAAACTATCCCTTCACTAGAAGTTCTGATACTTCATAAATTTGACTCTCTCTATACTTTTTAGTAGCCCCCGAATGCCGTATACCTATGCATACGTTCACCCAGGTTAGGTAAGGACCTGACAACCTTATACCTGTGTATAAGTGTTCTCAGTTATGGGGGTTGTGGGATAGAACAACTAGAAGTGGACGTACCTGTGTACTGCCCAGCGACTAATTGAGCGGTTTGAGAGACCCGAAAGTCTGATTAACTCGGCGTTTGCCTGCGTATTTATATGTTACAAAATGCTGATGGCTGCATCATTAATGATTAAAGTCGCTCCCGTCGACCGCTCAAATTGTTTATAATTAACAGTGAATGTTTATATAACATTTTTCAAGTTCAAGTTCAAACTTAATAATTTTAATTAGTTCACAATAAGTTACTTCAGTTTTCTAAATTTCAATTTGGATTTCGGGTAGGATAAGCGGTTTCCCTTGTGTAATTTGGAGGTCATTGATAAACTTTTTGTTTTTAATCCTTACTTCACAAGTTTTCGGGATTTTTGTCAATGTGGGCAGGTTAATTTCAATATGTTGATCGGACTTACATTTGGAAAAGACTTTCCTTTGTGGCTGGAAGAATCAATATTTCGTCTTGCGTTATTTGTTCGGATATCGTTTCTTGTGTTTTGAGCTGGACAATTGGGTAATTAGCAATTGGAGAGCCTTGTATCAGCTGAAGAGTACATGGATCTTGTGGATGGAAATCTTCCGTGCAATGGTAGGTTTCTTCGAGTAAAGGACAAATTTGTTCAGCAAACTGTGTTTTTCGTCTGCCTGAGCCAAATACGGGTATTTTGAGATAAATACTCTTTGGTTTTTTGTGATAGGGAAAAGGTGATATAGGTTCAGATTTTCAGGGATGTGAATAGCGAATATCAACTTAGTACCAGAAAAAGTTAATTAAGTACCTAACAATTGGTAATATGAGAGTATATTTTTAAAATTAGGAATTTCATTCGTATTATACATTCCGCTTAGAAATTTTTGCATTTTTTGTAATTCGAGACTTGATATTATCGAATTGTGCAATGCATTTATTTTGGAAAACATAATAGCATCCTCTAAGTTGTCTATAAATGTTATTAAGTTTTGGCAATCCAAATTTATCTGGTAGTTTACACCGTGAAAGCTAATGTAGTTACTCAGATCTGTAAATATTTAAATTATATTCAAGTTTCTTTTGGTTATTTTGTAAAACGGAAATAGTCTTGTTATACCTAATTATCAATTAAGTTTTTTGAAAGTGAAATTTGGGAATTCAGCTCACTTATAATGTTTTTCTGATTCCGTTCCAAAGTCATGATGAGTGATAAAAATTAATACATTTTCCAATATCGAGGGCCCTGTAACGCTATCTAGATGATAGGCTTGACAACGAGAAAATGAATCAATTATTGTCAAAGACGATTCAATGGATATCTTAAATACATCCATATGAATATTATCTAGAGGTTCAGAACTAGTAGGAGTAAGATTGAATTTTATTACTGCTGGATTGCGATCGTATTTATTTTTTAAACAAATTTTGCAATTATTGACAAATGTTTCGATATCTGATGACATATTTGGCCAGTAATATTTGGAAGTAAGGGCAAGTTTCATTTCATTTATACCCCTATGACAGGTCTTAGTAGTGTGATATAAAATAAGCTTTTCTTTTTGCTCATTTTGTGTCTCGATATCTTCCAAAAATGTACACCGAATAATTAATTTAAAGGAAGAATTTTTAAATAGAATTTGTACAGTTACTGAAAAAAATTCGGCTAGTTGAGCATTCCTAAAGAAGATAGCAAATGTCTGTTTTGGGTCTGTGAACTCTTTTAGTAACTTAACTATATGCGGTTGTGGTTCCCTGTTTGATATTATTACATAAAGTCGGGTGTTTCGAAAGACTTTATTAAAATTACATTTAAGGTTGTCTACGTTGGTATTGTTATTATTATTTGATTTTTAAACGTATTTAGTGAACGTTCAGAAATTGACAAACCTAATATTGGATTTTCTAATGAACTATGTATAGTTTCCAAATCGTCTGAATTATTTTCATTTGATAGATTGATTTGGATATCAGATATTATATTGATTTTCCGAATATTAGATTCAGGAGGTTGAAGGATCTCATCGATAACCGATTGGTCTACTTCAGGGATTTCGTCAGGGTTTTGGAGAAAGTTGTCAATTTTGCGTCTCCAGGGTTATTAACGATTGATTCAGTTTCAATTGCAATTAAGTCTAAATTCGGGGGATATCTAGATAATGCATCAGCCGCTTGATTGTTTTTGCCTTTTTTATATTTTATAGTGTAATCAAACTTCTAATTTCAGACGCCAACGCACAAGTCTTGAACTCGGCTCTTTTAAGCAAAACAACAATTGTAAAGGTTTGTGGTCTGTTAAG
Source organism: Pissodes strobi (assembly GCA_016904865.1). Classification (NCBI taxonomy): domain Eukaryota; kingdom Metazoa; phylum Arthropoda; class Insecta; order Coleoptera; family Curculionidae; genus Pissodes; species Pissodes strobi. The sequence continues at coordinate 42,897 of MU187245.1, read as the reverse complement.
ATTGTGAATTTATATCCGGAGATATGGGCGGAAATATTTACAACTCCATACGATTGCCAACAATTCTTTTTCAATCGTCGAGTAATTGATTTCAGCTGGGTTCAGCGTTCTTGAGGCATAACATATGGGGTGGTCCTTTTGGGACAAAATTGCGCCTACCGCGAAATTTGATGCGTCTGTAGTAAGTCGAAGGGTATTGGAAAGTCAGGATAAGATAACACAGGTTCGGATGTAAGAAGATTTTTGCACGTACCTATTGAAACATTCAATAAATTCTTTTGTGTGCTCTACTTTTTAATTTTTCTTCAGACATTGGGTCAATGGTTTGGTAATTTTAGCAAAATTTCTTATAAATTTCCTATAATATCCTAATAAACCAAGGAATGATTTAACATCGCGTTGTGTTTTAGGAATAGGAAATTTTTGAATGGCTATTATTTTTTTGTTGTGCGGTTTAATTCCATCTGGTGTTACTATATGACCAAGAAATTCAACTTCTCTACGTAAGAGTTCACATTTGTCGAGCTGTATTTTTAAATTTGCAAACTTTGGATATGTTCTTGCAATCTAACCCAAACTAACTCCATACGATTGCCAACAATTCTTTTTCAATCGTCGAGTAATTGATTTCAGCTGGGTTCAGCGTTCTTGAGGCATAACATATGGGGTGGTCCTTTTGGGACAAAATTGCGCCTACCGCGAAATTTGATGCGTCTGTAGTAAGTCGAAGGGTATTGAAAAGTCAGGATAAGATAACACAGGTTCGGATGTAAGAATATTTTTGCACGTACCTATTGAAACATTCAATAAATTCTTTTGTGTGCTCTACTTTTTAATTTTTCTTCAGACATTGGGTCAATGGTTTGGTAATTTTAGCAAAATTTCTTATAAATTTCCTATACTATCCTAATAAACCAAGGAATGATTTAACATCGCGTTGTGTTTTAGGAATAGGAAATTTTTGAATGGGTATTATTTTTTTGTTGTGCGGTTTAATTCCATCTGGTGTTACTATATGACCAAGAGATTCAACTTCTCTACGTAAGAGTTCACATTTGTCGAGCTGTATTTTTAAATTTGCAAACTTTGGATATGTTCTTGCAAGCTAGTACGAAAAACTATTATATCATCCATAAAGACCATACATACATTATTTTGCAGTTCGTTTAAAACTTCGTCCATAGCACGTTAAAAAGTTGACGGCGCGTTCTTCAAGCCAAACGGCATTCTTAAGAATTCGAAATGACCGTTATTTACATTAAAAGCTGTTTTCTCAATTGATTTTTCGTCCATCTCAATTTGGTGGAACCCACTAGCCAAATCGAGGGTCGAAAAGTATTGGGCTCTACCGAGCTTATCAAGGATATCGGTAATATTTGGTATAGGGTAACGATCGTCTATAGTTTTTTTGTTAATATTACGAAAATCGCACACTACTCTCCATTTTTGCTGACCGGATGCGTCCAATTTTTTCGGAACGATCCATATCGGTGATGACCATGGACTTGAAGAGGGTCGAATTATTCCCTTTTCGAGCATATCGTTAATTTGAATTTGAACTTCATTTTTATGACAATATGGGTAACGATAAGTTTTCGTATGGACACTGGTCATCATCACTGGTCCTAATATTATGTTTAATTTTTGACGTAAAAGTTAACTTATCTCAGGGCCGTAGCCAGTGATAAGCCAGGGCAGGCTACTGTAATGAACGCCAATCTTAATGTAATGAAAGCCGATTTACCCTTAAAGATTACTTACTGTCTTTGCGGCCTATTCATCACTCTCTGTTCATTAGCTGATACCGGGTTCGCAGTACCAGTGTGTTAAACCCTATTTCTCCGTCGAAAATACTTTACCTAGTCACTTGGGCAACCTACCCCTTTTATTATTCACCTAAACATTAATTTTTTTTTCTGCCTCTTACCAGCGCTTAATTGTATTCTCAGTTATAGGAATTACATTTACTATAATCATATGAATGTAAACCACACTAGTTTCATTTCTCAGTATAATGAAAACTATACTTGGATTTGCGAGGTTATTCCTTGTAGGCAACACACTATTGAAAGGGAGCATTATTTTGAAATACTGGTAGAGGAATTTATCCAATTAAGTTTTTGGCATGACCCTGTATTTACAGGTCTCAAACAAGCTGTCTTTTCAACAAAAGTAATTTTTACCAATATTATAATTTAGTTGCTGTGATTTTTTTTTTCGTGTATTAACTTTCCATATGCATTATATTTTCGCCCGCGAGCATGGTAATTAAACTAGCCAGTCAAACAATTTTTGTTTATCAACGCAAGTTCTTTAGCAAGATCCGCTTTTGCAGTGATTTACTTTGCAGCTAACAATTTCTAGAGCTTAAATTATTTCATAAATATTGGCGGATTTAAATTCTATATTTGCTTGGAAATAAAATACTGAGTGACATTAGAAAGAGTTTTGTTTAATGGTTATTATTACTAAACGGTTTCATTTAAAAGTCCTCGTAAAGGCATTTTACAGGATGTCACTAGCGTTGTTTGAAAAACGGAATAATCCTATAATTCTAGAGTACACTCGCATGACATTGAAAACATGGTTACAAATTATACAGGTATCCTATCATTATCATCTTAATAATTAACTTACTGTCTAGTGCCAATTTTCACAACCGAACCTGTCGTTGAAACTTTCTTCACCCCTTCTGCTTTGATATGTGACGAATTTTCGCACAAGGCTGCTGTTCGCTAAACTTTGGCCGTCGACATGAATTTTAATTAAATTCTTAAAAATTTACCCGAGTCTCTAAACTGAGAGACACTAATTTCGGCGAGAGCCACACTGTGACCATAATAACAGAGAAAAAAAAATACTTTATATTAAAACTTTTTCGAGCCCCACTCGGGCATTATAACGTGCTACAATTGACTTGCTTGACTACTCGGTACTCATTCGGACAGAGTAACGACTTACAACCGCAAGATTCAAATTTAGACTGTCCTGAGGTACTACTGAAATTTTCTTTTATACTTTTTTCAAGGCGTGTTTGCTCCCATAAATATCTGGAATTTTGCCTGTGGCAATTAAGACACGTGCTTCACGCTTATTTTTCGCCGGAGACGGCTATTCGAGGTTGAGCTGGGTTTTTTCCACTCTGGACCAAATTAAGGTCATCGAATTGTTTTCCAAGGCAAAACTTCAAAGTTCGCTCGAGGTCTTCGACTTTAGTGACGACATTGCTTTCTGGCTACACCTGTAAGCCAATAGCTGTCGTTGTACCAATGTTTTTTGGGAGGGGTCTGTGTGAATTGCTTAACTAAGTGGGGAATAGTTCCTATGGTCTCTGACTCAAGGTAATAGGCTTAAAGGAAACGCCTCTTTTTGCACGCGAGTTTCTCTTGAATCCCGGTGGAAGAGTCGACTAGGGGAAAATAGTTTTAACTTTAGTTTAGCTAGTTACGTGATTTCATACAGTCGAAAATCCCAATAGTCCGCGAAATCGCGCCTAAAACCGAATTTAGTGAGCTTTGAATTTTCTGCCGATCATTTGGATTATAGTTCAAGGGTAAGTGTCTTATTTTAATATGGCATATGCCTGCGTGATGACTGTTGTGCCCATTTACCTGAAACTTCCAAATGCAGATATTGAAAAACTTGAGACGTGGTTTGGGCCTTACTCAACAATCCCATTTTCAAATTCTAGTTTATTTCGAAATCAAGTTACTTATTAAATAAAATTATTATTTTATTTGACCGTTCTCTCTTGGTGATTTAATTCGAAATTAATTTACTTCATTTTGTTTTGAAACAATTGAAATTAAAAGCAATTTTCGAAACAAATTTATCTAAAGCCTTTTGGCCCTTAGGCTATCATCACACTACGACTACCCTGGCAAATTATTTGCCTGCTCAAGAGCATTCCGAGTACAAGGAAAAAACCGAAAATATTGGCCACTACGTGCCACGTGTTGTCTTATGTGAGTAGATTTGACAAGTTGGTTATGTTATTATTCGGCAGTGCTGCCAGATCTACCGTTTTTACGATAGATCTACTGTTTTCACACTGTAGCTTACGTTCTACCGCAGAGACTCGTAATTCTACCGCAAAATCGAAAACAAAGTAATTATATGAGTTGATCTATGTAAATACTAAAAGTAAAGTAAACAAATAATCAATGGACAACCGATAAAACTATGAATTCAATTCGGTTCCTCATCTCTATGCAGACGTCGCAAACTACTTATTTCGGATTTCGGGAATTCCCAGAAACAACCAGCTGCGATTGTGGTTAGTTTTTACGTTTGCATAGTATTTCCCTAAACAATTACCTTTTATATCATATTCATCCATCGATTTGTGTCGTGTGACGTATCTTGTCTGTAGTTTTTGAATATTTTGAATGTATATGACCATGAGGTAAGTAAATTGATTCGTAATATCAACATTTTAAATATCGAAATGTATGTTTTCAATTATTAGTTCTGATGAATCTTATTTAGCTGATGACCCATCAGATCTTACCTGCAGTAAGGCATAAAAGAAAATATGCTCAAAAATTTAAAACAGAAAGGGAATCAGATTCAGAATTTAAAAACTGATGGCTAGCGCCTGAAAAAGCAGATACTGAGGGTTATTGTAAAATCTCCCATGAGAATATTAACATCAGTTCGGGAAAATTACAATTTCTCAAACGTCAATAATTTAAAGTGTTGATTTTTGTAATTTACAATATACTCTTAATTTTGAAAATTGTGTTAGTTTTTCCTTTAACCAAATAACATAATTATTTAAAAACTTTAGTGGTTCCTAATTTTTCTTGTAAAATATTAAGCAGCCAAATTTATAATAATATACCTACTGAATTAAAATCTTGCTTCAGTGTGGACTGTGGACACGTTTTGGCGTGCGCCAAACAGAAAATTATGACGTCATATTATAATTGCTACCGTTTTCCATCCTAATCTGCGTTTAGACTTGGCAGCACTGTTATCCAGGAGCGCTGTGACTGCTGTGAGATTGATCCTTTTTCAAGTATCAAGTAGATACTAGTACTTTCTCGTTGAATATCAGATACTTAGTATGTATTAGATAGTTAGTAAACATAAGCTTCGTAACAGATATGTGGGTAGCGGACTCGATGTAATGGTCTAAGGCTGAGAGAATACTTCAAAATTAATTATTGCTTTTAACAATATGAAATACAGTAAAGTCCGTGGCATGGTTCTAGAGCTACGACGACTGGGGAGGCAGAGGAGAAAATTCGCTATTGCGGCGTTGTCATTATTAACAATATTAATATATAAAAATTGCAATAAAATCGCCTTTCACATTGAAATAATATAGAGAATAATATTCTTTAAATCCAATAATATTCTAACAATAACATAAAAATATAATGATAACATAATCAGCATTTTGTTAGCATCAAATATTAACATTTTATCCATTTAATAAATCATATATCATTAAAAATCCATTTTATTTCCGAAATCCGTCAACACTCAGATCACTCAAAGGTCAGTAATGTGGAACGTTTCGAACCGAGCCATACTTCCCGTATGTATTAAAATAGCGAAAATGACTGGGCGATTGGAATCCCACCAAAAAGGCGACGGCGACGGTCGCGTTGCTCGGCAACGGCGACCGTCGCGTTGCTTGGCAACGTTTCTTTATTTGTATGCAAAACGTTTCTTTGTTCGTTGAAGGTTTTATTCAGCGGCGTAGCAAAAAGGTGCTAAATATGAATAAATATACGCAGGGAAAAACTCTTCATAGCCAAACAAGAGAAGTTATAGCCAATATATATAGGGTTTGCGATGAAGAGGGAACAAATAATTTTTGTAGGCTACCTCTAAAAAGAAAATTGGAGAGAGCAGCGCTTTACGCTGGGGTAAGTACGGAACCGTAGAAGGAACACCGTAAAATAGTTATTTGTGTATTTAGAGCGCAAAATAACGGATTGCCGCTTGAGAAGTAATCTTTCGAAAACGACAATCTTACTTTGCGTTCGAAAAACACACAGAACTTTTTCTACAGCCTCATTTTTTAAAAATTAAATGCACATTTTTCTCTATGCTTATTCTGAAATTTGCAAATATGTCAGTTTTGTCATGTTAATCGGGCATACCTATTTAGAACAGAAGTGCCAGCAACAAACTGTAAACGCATGACCATTCATAGCACACTCAACGGAAAAAGTGAGAATTTTCTTTTCCATGTTCGCTCTAGAGCGAAAATAAGAATCCACGGCATTCGTCGATTTTGCGATTTCATTTGAATTTAGTAATTAGTTATTTTGCACGCGGCTGTAGAAAAAATATTTTTGTCTGGAAATTCCATGTTATATATTAAAATTATTGTAATAACGTTTTGAAGAAATTACTTGAAATAACCCTGACTTATTATACATATACTGTGTGACGAAAAAAACCGTCTCTAAATCAAAACATACCTAACTTTGAAAAATTATTGAAGTGAAAACTTCTTTAGGCGCGTTTTGCGTTTTTTCCTGGGCATTGAATTAAGTTGAGCCGTCATGTGTCACGCTCGGAGCCATTTTTTAATAGATTAGGTGGTAAAAAAGCATTTTCCTACACACCTTACCACAGTAAAAATGCTTTATTGGCCATCCAAGCAGTGCCATATACTCAATTTTAAGAAATATCACGTTACGCAAAATGATCAACACGTCTCCGTTCTCAAACTAATATATTAATTTTTTTATGGTATCCCTTTACGCTGTTATAGGTAAGTGTGAATTCGGTGAAAAGAATTAGAAATGAAGATGAGGAAAGAAGAAGGGAGAATCAAGAAAAATTACTTTCGACTCCTGGGAAAAGTAGGCCTAGACCTTCAATTGGCGACAAAATAGATGAGGCTGATTTTTCCATTATTAGGCGCACCATTCAAAAATTTTATTTAGAAATTAAAGTTGTACCAACTCTAAGAAAATTATTACAAAAGTTGCAAGAGGACATGGATTTATCTCCCTATAGCAAATACACGTTAAGGCGTCTTTTGAAAGCTAATGGTTTTCATTTCCGTAAGTGTGGCAATAAAAGAAAAGTTTTAATGGAAAGACCAAACATCCTTCATTGGCGCTACAGATACTTACGAGAAATTAAAAAATATCGAGAAGAACGAAGAACGAACGAGGTGAATGGAAAGGAACATCGACGAAATGTTTTAATTGTGGGCATAGAGGACACATATCATCAAATTGTCCCGATAAAGCAAAAGGAACGAAATGTTTCAATTGTCAAGGTTTCGGCCATATTTCCAGTAAATGTCCTAAGATAGTGGGAGAGAGTTCCGGAACACGTAGAGGTGTTAACTTTGTCGAAGCTGTCCCAAAGTTTTCTGTTAACTTGGTGATTAATGACGTGAAGTTGACGGCTCTATTCGATACCGGCAGCGATATTTCTGCAATTAGAGAAGATATTTATGAGCAGTACTGCGCCGCCGATAAGTTAGAAAAAGATCAGATCTGTTTGAGAGGGATCGGTAACACAACAGTTAGCACTGTAGGATCATTTGTAAAAGATATGATGGTTAACGACGAAACAATTAGGTTGAAAATTCACGTTGTTCCCAAAGATGCAATAAGTTTTACAGCTATTGTTGGAAACAATTTATTATTGCAAGCGGAAGTACGGATTAGGGAAGACGGGATAATGGTTTATAAAAAAGAGAAAGAAAATTTTTTGATGTTAATAAATAGTGACGAATGTCCAAAAGAGGACGAAATTGAAGTTAGTCATTTACAGAATAATGGACATAAAGAAAGGTTATTGGAATTAGTAAGAAGTTATAAACCGGAGAAGACTACCCAGTTGACCATTACATAAGTTAAAGATATTTCAGAGATAAAACAGCCGATCTTTCGTAAATCGCAGCTATATCACCAGGAGCGTCAATGTGGAGTCCAGTAACAATCCAATGTCCGCCTCAAGAGATATCTCTGGTTCATCGCAAGCTGTATAGCACACCCATAACAGTTATAAAGCAGGCGCTCTGAAAGCGCTGCGTTATATACATCTCTGCGCTAAAGCAGACGCATGACGCATAACATGTTCTATGTTGGCAATATATATTGTAACGGAGAGGAATCGTCACTTAAACAGATATATTTTATCACAAACAATGTATTTAATATGTATCAATTTTATAACAATGACATCCGTTAAAATTCCAAATTCGAGGGCGACCATTTTAAAATCCGTTTTTGTAAAATTTTCTTTTCCCAGATGTCTCCGGAACTACTCGATATTTTCAAATCTTCTAAACAGCATTATGTTAGGAATGAAAATGCGAAATTTTGCCCCAATTTAATCATCTTCCTATCTCTTACAGATTCTAATATCCCAATGATTAAGTTCGAACTTGAAACCGCCCTGTTCCTGTATATATTATGTGGTATTCCAATAAATTTTTACATAATGCCCTTATTTTGTATCCTAAATAATAATCCAATGTGATTTTTATGTATGTGAAAACTATCTTATGCCTATCTTTTATGAGATATTATAGACGATTCCAATGAACATTAAGATTTTCTAAAAATCTGTCAAAACGCCACATCTCTTAAAGTACTATCACAAGTTGACCTGAAAAATATTAACTTACCTATATTTTTTTGCCTTGGATTTTTTAAAATCTATGGTTGTTACAAGAAGTATTTTTAAAAACCCACTATTATAAGCACAAAACATTCTTAAAATTTGGACTAAAAGGACATTAAAATAAGAATCAAGAATAGGTACCTAGTTTGTAAAGCTTTTATTGAAAATATAATATAATACCATTATTTAATGTATCTTTATTCTACAATTCCGTTGGTAATATTCCTTTGTAAGCGCTGCTTTCCTTGTCGTATCCAATCTGATGCTATGCTATCACTACCAATAATTTTACACAGTATACCTACTAATGTGCAGAACAATAATAAATTTGTCACTTGTTTATTCCCGCCGATAAATCAGCAATCACTTAACTACACTACAACAAATATGTGAATAATAATTATTACTATTATTCAAAAATATTACACCCGCGTTGCGACATTCATAAATCGTAAACGTCAACAAGATCAAGATACAAAAAATGGCGACAACGACAATGCTGCAATGGGCAGGCGAGAGCTTCGTAGCCTCGTTAAGGGTATTAATTGGATTCATTTTCCACGTCTAAAGACTAGAAATTAACGACGAATGAGTGCTTCGCTTCAGAGATGAAACTATGACGAAACAAAGATGACCCTGGGCAAGAGCTCTGATAAAACTTCCCTATACCATGTTATATGCCAAATATATCCCGAGAATCCCAATGGGTTATATTCCTGCTAACGAAGAGCAGTGGCGGCTATTCAGCGGCAGTAGGGGAAGTGCCACTTCCTCAAGAAAATGTGATTTAAAAAAATACAGTTAATTCATTCATCAGTAAAATAATATATTTTAAGATTCATTGATAAAATTTTCTTAGTTTAGGAATAATCTGTTTCCCGTTAACCCTCCAATAATTAATAGTTCAATTATTGTCAAATATTAAAAACAAAGCTTCATAAAACAAGAATAAGAATCTCGCCTGCACATTGCCCGTTAACTCGCCACAGTCGAATAGAGCAGAGCAGATGAACCCACATGAAAATGTCTATTTCTTTTCGCGTACGCGCCGATAGCAGTGACAATATCATTTTCATTTGTGTAGACCTTTAAGGAAGAGGCATCGCTGGAGAGCCGTCGAGTCATCAAAAGTATAAGCGCAACTAGATGGTTGCCATGACAACGATGACGCCATAATGGTCGTACATTTGTTTGGTTTGCAATGCTTGGAAGAGCTGGCTTGTAGCACTTCCATTCTCAGATCAACGCGAAAGCACGTTGTTTCGTTTATTGATTAGGGGACAGTCCGCCATGAAGTATGGGAATTATTTTTTATTTACATTCAACTGTTGAACCATTATAGTATTATACAAGAGATATTTTATAAATATTCTAGTTTTAGTGCGTTTTTCGTAGACATTTGTTTGCTTATAAATTATAGACAATTATTTGAAGATATTATAATAAGTTCATTTCGACCAGTTAGTGAGATAGTTTGTAATTTATTAGAAACGCCTTTTTCCCGTTGGAAAGATCAAGACAAAAAGGACGTTTTAATTGCGAGACGACCAACAAGTGTACTAACTCTTAGTGCTAAAAAAGAACAGAAGGATCGATTTAATATATAAAAAATAGGTTTTAAAAAATGTTTTTTAGTAACTAACAATAATTTTTTTCCAAGTAAGATGTTTTCTTTACTTATTATATTATTTTGAGTTTGGCACTTCCTCTATATTTTCGTCCACGAGCCGCAACTGACGAAGAGATAAAGTTGGTTCTAACTCTCTGATAACACAGGTGTCACCCGGTTTTAACCCAAACACAAAAACAAAGTTACATTGTGGCTCTGCAACGAAAAATGGGATCAGTTGCAGATAAGCTATAAAACATTGTGATAAAACTCGGTTCTATGAATAAGCTCAACTTAGGATATCGCAGAGATATCACAGGTCAACTGGGTATGTCGACTGACATAAAAATGAAGATATTATTGAAAACAGAAGACCCCATTTACCAAAGACCACGAAGACTTTCACCTTCTGAGAAAATAGAAGTCGATAGACAAATAGAGGAGTGGTTAGAGGAGGGAATAATTCGGCCAAGTTCATCCGAATTTGCTCGTCCTATAGTCGTGGTAAGAAAGAAAAACGGAAAAGCTAGAATTTGCTGTGATTTCAGAAAATTAAATGGCAATATTATTAAGGACAGATTTCCCTTACCACTAATCGAAGATGTGATGGACCAATTGCAGGGGGTAAAATTTTTCAGTACAATCGATCTGAAAAATGGATTCTTTCATGTACCGATGGACGAGAACTTAATTAAGTATACAAGCTTTGTTGTTTCTACCGGACAATATGAATTTTTGAGATGCCCTTTCGGTCTGTGTAACAGCCCTGCGATATTCCAAAGATTCGTCAGCCATATTTTCAGGGAGTTAACGGCGAAAAATATAACTCTATATTACATGGATGATGTGATAATACTCAGCGAAACAGAAGAGGAAGGCCTGGAACGGCTTAAAATGGTTTTAGATGTTGCTAGAGCTTATGGACTTGAGATCAACAAGAAAAAGTGTCAGTTTTTGAAGACGAGAGTTAATTTTCTGGGATTTGTAGTCGAAAATGGGAAAATTCAACCGTCTGACGAGAAAACGTTGGCAATAAGGAAGTTTCCTCAGCCTACGTCTTGTAAACAGGTGCAGTCATTTTTGGGGCTCACCGGATACTTTCGGAAATTTATTTCAGCATATGCGATTATAGCGAAACCCCTGAGTGATCTCTTAAGAAAAGAACAACCGTTTTTATTTGGTGAACTGCAGATACGAGCTTTCCAGAAATTAAAAGAGCTTTTAACAACACAACCAGTCTTAGCAATATACCATCAAGGACGTGAAACGGAATTGCATACGGATGCGAGTAACCATGGATATGGTGCATGTCTATTACAGAGATCAGACGAGGACCACAAGCTACATCCGATCTACTATATGGGTAGGAAGACCACACCCGCCGAGGAGAAGTATAGTAGCTATGAACTGGAGGTTCTTGCTATTATACAAGCTGTGAAGAAGTTCAGAGTTTATCTTTTAGGGATACCTTTTAAAATTGTAACTGACTGTTCTGCGTTTCAAAAAACATTAGCAAAAAAGGACCTAACCACCAGAGTAGCGAGATGGGCACTGTTCAGGAAGGGAGATAGAATGGCTCATGTAGATGCGCTCAGCCGCAATCCACCTATTATGATGACTCTGAATGAAGTAACGCCAGGAGATGGTATGATACAAAGAATAAGACAGGCACAAGAGAAAGATGACCACATAAGAGCTATTAAGCAAATATTGTGCACCGAGGAGTATGATGATTTCTTTATGAAAAATGAAGTATACTGTATAAGTACGAAGATGCTAAGGAGTTGCTAGTCGTACCTAAGAAAATGCAGTCGGAAATTATTAAGAAAATGCATGACGTTGGACATTTTGCTGTTACCAAAACGGAGGAGATGATAAAAAGAGAATTTTACATACCGAGGATAAAGGAAAAAATCCAAGAGTGTATTAGGAATTGCATACATTGTATATTGGGTAGTAGGAAAGAAGGGAAGAAAGAGGGAATGCTTCACCCGATTTCTAAAAACGATTATCCGTTGCAAACTTACCATATAGATCATCTTGGACCACTGGTTTCGACAAGTAAAAATTACAAGCATATACTATTAGTTGTTGATGACTTCTCAAAATTTACTTGGATTTACCCAACTAGATCGACCACTGCGAAAGAAACCTTAAACTGCTTGAGATGGCAACAGAAGGATTTTGGAAATCCTTGTAGAATAATCAGCGAGAGGAACCGCATTTACAGCACAGGAGTTCGAAGATTATTGCAAGGAAGAAGGAATACAACATATTTTGATTACAACAGGGGTACCGAGAGGCAATGGCCAGGTGGAGAGAGTCAACCGGACCATAATTCTCGTATTAACCAAACTAAGTATGGATAACCCGGCAAAATGGTTTAAATACGTTGACAAGGTACAAAAGGCGTTAAATTGTACATATCAAAGAAGCATTGACATGACACCGTTTGAAGTTTTATTTGGAACAAAAATGAAAAACAAAGAGGATTTGGCAATTAAGGAGGTAATAGAAAAAGAGGTCATAAGTCAGTTTAATGAGCAACGTGAAGAAATTAGGAAAGAGAGCCGAAGGAAGATTTTGGAAGTTCAGGAAGAAAATCGCAAGCGGTACAACTTGAGGAGACGGAACCCCAAGTCTTATCAGAAAGGAGACTTAGTGGCGATCAAATGAACGCAGTTAGGACCTTGAAGAAATACTTAGGGCCTTATGAGATCACTAAGGTAAAAAACAACGATCGATATGATGTAGTGAAAATTGGACATCATGAAGGTCCGATGAAAACAAGTACATGCGCTGAATACCTGAAGCCCTGGGTTGATAATACCAGTGAATCCGAGTCGGATTCGTAGTCAGGGTGGCCGAGTGTAGTATCCGAGTCAGCCGGCAGAATATTAAAGCCGCATTAATACAACAGCATATCGCAATATTTCCATATGTAGCATTTATTTTATTCGATTCTTTATGCCTCTATAATTCAGCAAAGCATTGCACCAATTGACACACAGCTATTTTTAGGCCGGAGGGGATTGAGATCGCTTCGGGTTGAGACACATGCGGGGTGTAATACTTTTTACGGGGTAGTTTTTAAGGAGACGAACGAGAGATAAGTTCGCGTGTCGCGCGCCTTTCGAAAGACGTTCGAAAGGTATTTCGTTAGACGTAACGAATATATTCTTATCTTCTTAATTTTGGTAGACGGCCATTTTGGGGGAATACACTAACGAGTGCCAATAAAGCTGAGACGCGGCTACTTGGGCATTAAGTATTATATTATGTCTGTGTGCGAGATATTATTTATTAAATAATATAAATATAAGTTTGTGTGACGTAAGCCGTTAAACTGCATCAAGTAGATAAGTACTTTGTAACTCTATGTCAACGCGACGTGCCTTTGGTTGCTAGTTTCATGTGTTAATCCTTCGTACCTATATCAAATGATGATAGTTATTTTCATATTAAATGCCAAAGTATCCACTCGGAAAATTATCCAGGACCTTTTATTTCATTACCCTTGGACAACATATATAAAAAACCTACATAACTAAGTCTATAGATTTAATACACAAAATTTGCGAAAGCAGTCCACAAAAAGCACTACAAACAAAGCCGACTTTCGAACAAACAAGATGGTATTTTTAGCTTTTCGGTTCCTTTTCAATCAACATACTTTTCCTGTCGCCGCGCAGAAAATCAATAATCGAGATCTCATCTGAATACAAGCACAATACAAGCCTGTTGCGTGCCTCGTTTTACGGTTAATTCTCGCCAACACTATCTCTATCTCTTTCTCCTTACAGGCGGTATCTTATCGAAAAGAGACATACATATATGCCGAACTGATGTTTTATTTATAAAGGCAGCGTTCACTCATTGAGCGCAGGCGTAAGATAAGAACTCCCAGCTCTCCTATTGGTTGAAGCGCTTGGCTTCAAAACACGTGGAGAATTGTTTAACTGATTCGGGTACGGTATAAACCAAAGACATATAAAAAAAAGTAGAGCGATTTGTTTACTAAATATGAACACGCCAACATTGTTCCACTTCTTCTTTCCTTTCTTATAAAATAGTAGGCAAGCCGTAGTATTACTTACCGCTCCTGCGGAGTTGCTGCCGATGACACTTAAGAGTATGTCTGTATCATGGAAAATCGGCAGCTTGTTTTTAATAACGTAACAGAAAAATTACATTTATTAGAAAATAGAGCATGTCAAAATATACATTTTTCGCTTTAAAGTATACCGTGCAGATTATAATACTAACATATAAACATTTATAATACAAAACTTGAATCAAATAGAAAACACAAAAAAAATATTAAGTCATATACCTATTTTTGGTAAATTTTCAGTGTAACAACAATTGGAATTTTGTAAAACAGTATATTGTGTAACCAGTAGGAAAAGCAAAACATTCCTGGACGATTGTGGTAATTGCTGGACGAGGCGCAGCCGAGGCCAGCAACACAGAAGTCCAGGAATGTGCTTTTCCTACGAGTTGCACATACGCATATTAATAATTAGAATACTTATTCATAAAAATAGAGCCAAATATTAATCTAAATAAAAAAGGTGTTTTAAATTTAAACTCAACATAATATCAAGGTTTGAATCGAGCGAGCTTGGAGTTTATTACGTAACTATGGAAACCACAGCTAAATCTTGCTTTTGATAAACGTCAGATCTGACAAACAAGGTGTTTAAATAGGACAGAAATGTTATAGTCCCGTCCTAGGACGGAAATATTGTACGTACAGTTATTGCATGTTGCCAAGCAAGACATTCTTAAAAGGCGTTTTTGACCATTAAAATGTTGCGCAATTGTTTGGTCATCCCACAAGAAAGCCCCAAAGTTCGACTTTTGAGGAGATGAAATAAAAAATGGTTGTACGCATGGTCCTTCGCTCGCTTCGGGGGCGCAACCAAACAAAACTAACCCAAAGTAAACCAAGGCATGCCAAGATAAAAAAAAAAACTTTAAAAAATATTTGCATTCTTGACTGACAATTTTTTTTTATATTGGGCATGCCTTGAGTTAGTTTGGGTTAATTTTGTGTGATTTCGCCCGGGAGCGAGCGAAGCGAGCGGAGGGCTATAAAGTCAACCGCACGGGTAATAAGTTTCGAAAAGAATGCGATAAAAAAAAATTGATTTCACTCAGCCCCTATCAAAACAGTTAAAAACAAAACTACCGCTATTGACGGCCTTCGCCGCCACCTGTTTTTGTAGGGTTTTTCCCCTCTGCCGCTCAGCCGTCGAACAGCATCAGCGGCAAGTCCGACTGTACGTGAAGTGGAACATTTATTTTTTATATTAATTTGGGTTAGCTCGGATTAGTTCTTGTTGGTAAGATTGTGCGTCAGATGCCAAAAATTTCCTAATATTTACATTTCAGCTCCTCCATAGTCGAACATTGGGTCATTTTTGTGGGATAACCAAACAATTGCGCAACATTCTAATGGTCAAAAGCGTCCTTTCAAAGTGTCTAAATAAAGAAGAAAAACATTTTTAGAAAATTCCAATTTTTATTAAACTGACAAATTATCCTATTTTCCGCTAGAAACGATATGTAAACTGGGCCCTACGTCACTACTTCACCACTTCACATTGGTCACGAAATCAGCGGTACTCCCTCTTGTCGCAAATGCCGACAACGTCGCGTAGCCGTCACTCGTCTAGAAGAAACTGGCCGCCTTGTTCATCGCGTTTTTGCCGTATCGGTTTGTTGTTTTTTATATGTTTTTAAAACAAACTCATAATCGTATAGTATATACGAAGTCAATCCGAATAGCAGAAAAACTGGAACTCGGATTATGGGGCAGAGGCGTGCATTGCTAAGATTGGAAAAATATTTTAAAAGTGCATTTGTACTTACGCTCAACGTTTTTAACAATTTTTAGGTAGTTAACTATATTATGGAACGTTGATACCGGCTTTAAACTCATGTTTTTCGGAGACATTTCGTTTTCGAGCTATAATCATCAAACTTTTAAACTTTATGAGTGTAAAATTTAAAATATTGTTTTAGTTTTAATGCAAACTAAAAAATATAAAGAATATGCATAAACTGCGGTTGTACAAACTGAAAGAAAACACGTGTGTTGTTATTATTTTAAATTTTGCAGAAGTCTAAAGAAAGCGAACGGAAAATACTTTTTTCTACGACAAACCTGAAAATAGACAAAAACGCACTAACAACTGCTCTTGAAAACTGGACATTTCAAACATCGTGTGCAAAGTATACTTTTCACGCGCTTATTCGGGTATTTAGATTAAAGGGCTTCGTCTCCGTTTTGAGCTTCGCCCTCAGAGGTCCCATTCCCAGATCTTTAAAAAAGGGGGCCCAATTTTAGGGCTTCACCCCTTCACCCCCCCCCCCTCCAGGAGCTCCTTTTTGCAAAATTGTGGAAATTGGAATCTCATATCATGGACCCCCTTTTAAGACATGAGACCCAATTTTTGGGCTTCGCCATCTGGGGTCTCCATTCCTAAATCTGTAAGAAATGGAACTCCCGTACCATCTGCCCCATTCTAGGGTTTCGCCCCCCTGGGGGCCTCATTTTAGGGCTTCGCCCCAGGAGGGGATCTCCTTTTAAATGTGTCAAATATGAGGCTCCCACACCGTTTTAATCTGGGTGATTAAATATTTTCTTTTGTAGTTTACCATCTAGGTAATTATATTATTACAAATGATAGCAAATAATACTAAATCTATTTTATTTTTTATTGTTAATAATTTATTTACTACTTGTTAAATAGTTTCAGTTTTTGTGCAGTATTTTGTGTCTCTTTTTTGTATATGCTAAAAGCGTTAATAAATATTCCATTCTATTAATCCTCTAATCAATTATCAATTAAACGTAAATTGGTTTTTTCCCGAACTGTGACTAAAAATTTATTTTTTTTTAGTTATGTGCATATTTCAATATTAATAAATTATTCTTTTGTGTCTAGTCATTTTCATTTTTGTGATGGCTTATCATTTTCTGCTTGACAGCAAGCTTATTTAAATGTTATCTTACCTTTAAACAGGTGTCCCCTAAAATGTTACGCCTATAGTGCTCCGCCCGCCTGGAGAAACATAGTGCAGGCGCGTCATTGTGGGCGTACATAAATAAAACAAAAATGAAATCTTTGGTGCGCTTCGGCCGCCATCTTCATTGCTTTTCATTCTTTATTTTATCCCCTCTTCACGTTAATATTTCTAATGCTGGCATGCAAACATTTGGTAATTTATGAATGACCTACTCCGTCTACTCTTTTTTTATATGTCTTTGGTATAAACTGTGGTCTAGGGACACCGTTCCATCATTCGAACACTCCAACCCGGTGTCCTGCATGTATTTGCCGCGTTCTGTAATTTTGAGGGTAGATATGAAGTATATTCGCGTAAACACATACAAGCTTCTATATATCCACTATAATACGGTTTTTAATCAAATTTATTTTCGTTTATATTTCACTTCACACATGGCCCTTCGCTCGCTACGGGGGCTCAAGGAACAGGACCTAACCAAAACTCACCCAAGGCATACCCAAAATCAGGGAAAAAATTAAAAAATTCAGTACGACAATCCGGTATTACACCTTTTTCAACAACGATTCAGACAAACAGTTATTTACCGGTAATATTTGTACTTTAAACCAATCGGGCAGCACCAGTACGATATTCAATAACAACACCGGATTGGAATGTTCGAATAAGGGAGAACGTACTGGTGTGCCTAGACGCAAGTGTACTCGTACTCGATACTTAATTTCAAAGTATCGAGTATACTCGATACCATTCCTTACTCATAAGTACAAAGTATCGATACTTCTTAGTATCGTTGCATCCCTAAATACATTCAGAAACATTCATTCGACCTTTGCCGAGAAATAAAGCTCCCGGGCCGGATACCATACCGAACATAGTCCTGAAAAATCTACCTAAAAAGTCACTTATCCACCTATTGCACATAATTAATGCGGTAATCAGGCTACAACATTTCCCTACCCCCTGGAAAGAAGCGTGCGTTATCCATTTCCTGAAACCAGGAAAAAATCCTTCACTTACGGCATCATACCGGCCGATATCTTTATTGAACACCCTCGACAAGGTGGCTGAAAGGCTAATCTTGCCGAGGGCCAACGAAGTTGTCGAAAAACTCGGCATCATACCCTTGGAGCAGTTCGGTTTTCGCGGCCGGCATGGCACTGTCATGCTTGCCGCGAAAATCGCATCTGACATCTACGATGCTTTAAACAGCAGGCAATCAACTGTGGCCCTATTCCTGGATATCGAGAAGGCGTTCGACAGGGTATGGCACGAGGGGTTGATATATAAGCTTCTAGCTAACCACGGCATACCGTTACATCTAGTCTCCCTTATTGGATCCTACCTTGCCGAACGCACTTTCGTGACCAGAGTAGGAACACACACGTCTGCTAGCAGGAGACTGCTAGCAGGTGTGCCACCACTGTACTTTCGCCGCTGCTTTTCGACCTTTATATTGCAGACATCCCGTCACATCCCGAAACCCATACCGCCCTTTTTGCTGACAACACGGCAATTTATTCCTCGGATCCCATCGCCGAGGTGGCAAAGTCAACGTTAGGTGATCATATGAATATGATCATACCATATTATCAAAGGTGGAAGATCTCCCTAAATGCCAGTAAAATTGAACTTGCTGTTATTACTCGCAAGATAAAAAAATACTGATATTACGCCTCTCGCAATAGGGAACACACAAATCTTTCCCAAACAAAAAATAAAATACCTAGGATTTACATTCGACAATAAGCTAAACTTTAGTAAACATATTGCAGCCATAATTTCAAAAAATTAAGCCATCAAAAACGAAAAAAAATATTTTATATAAGTCAGTCATACGTCCTGCGCTACTATACGGTGCCCCGGTGTGGTGCTCGGTAGCCAGAACACACTTACGTAAACTTTAGATCCTGCAAAATAGATACCTGAGAGCGGCGTTCTCCCTTACTCTGCGTGATCGAGTCCTAACTGCGGACCTGCATGCATGGGCTAGAGTTGAATATGTCGAGGAATACATCGACAACCATGCATGCAGGTCCTACGAGCACCAGATTAAGGGATCGCTGCTAACAGCAAACATCGCTGACAGGAGATACGACCCCGAGTATCGCACCCCCCACGGTACTATGTATAGATTAACGTCAATGTTCTATAAGCAGCAAAGACCCCCTTAGCCTAAACACGTCATTTTTACATAAACATAACAACCCTTAACAACATCCTACTTTCTAATAGCTTTCCAATCAATTTCTAACATTCTCCTAAATTCATAAGTATCAGGAGAGCAGGAGTGCATAGCCTTCGGGGGCAATGCATGAGCCTGCCTTCTGATTGGCCAGCCGACCATGTTCGGACATGGGGGCGGGGCCTGTTAAAGGTACTACGCCGCATATAAATATGCAGCAGCACCTAACATTCTAATATACCTTACTTGACTTCCAACCACCGAAGCATCCATGCTCCGTAGCCTGAACCGTCGGACTCGTCTGTTATGCCTTGATGTAATGATAGAATACTGGAACTGACTTGTGAAGCACAAGTCATTATATCTTGTATATATTCTGTATATACATTGTATATAATTCTGTAAATAGATATATGTTGCACATAGTGTATTGTACTTAGTATTATGAGCGCCTGCTCCAAATGAGCAGTTGAAGCAAGGTTTTTGCAAAGTTTTCCTTGCATAATCGCCAGGCAGCAATATATCACACTTAATACTGTACTAACCAGCCTTCCAGCTTCGGCCAATACAGTAATTGAGCGACATTGAAGGGTCTAACCCACGTAATAAGCACACCACCGGCACTACTACTGCCCTTAGATCAAAGTATACATAAACTAGTAGCTCCAGTCCCCCAAATATTTTCTGCCAGCCACCGAAAATCCGCAGATTGTTGGCAGCATGTAGAGCGTTTTAGTTTAATCAGTCGTTCGTGTGTAGGCAGAGTGTTCAGAACAGAGTCGGATTTGTGAAAATATTTAATTTTATTTGTATTTTAATATTTTATCTGGACTTCGGTGGAAATATATACGAAGCAATGTAAAATACAAAGGCAAATAGGTAAAATCTATAGCCGGATCAGGGAATAGATATACATAGTAATAAAATTAGAGGCGACGAGACCGGAAAAATCGTCTAGGTGTAAGATTTTTTTTAGAAAGAATATGATTTTGCTTGCTATTTCTTCGATATAAGTATATATATAACGATAATGGAATGATTTGTAAATATTAAATATATTTTGTACTAACCCAAAGTTGATTCGACGACTAACCCAAACTAACCAAATCTATTAAAATTGATTATAACGTATCGGAACCATTTCAAATGATTCAAATAAGTTGAGAATAAATGAAACTAATCGAAAGCTGAATCGATGACTAACCCAAACTAACCAAATCTATTAAAATTGTTAAAACTTTTCGGAACCGCTCTAAATGACTAAAATAAGTTGAAAATAAGTGAAATTAACCGAAAGTTGAATCGACGACTAACCCAAACTAACCAAATCTATTAAAATTGTTTATAATGTATCGGACCCGATTCAAAAGACTAAAATCAGTTGAAACTAAGTGAAACTAACCGAACGTTGAATGAACGACTAACCCAAACTAGCCATATATGAATGATTAATATAAGTTGAGACTAAGTGAAACTAACCGAAAGTTGAATCGACGACTAACCGAAACTAACCAAATCTATTAAAATTGATTATAACGTATCGGAATCGGTTCAAATGACTAAAATAAGTCGAAACTATGTGAAGCTAACCGAAAGTTGATTGGACGACTAACCCAAACTAACCAAATCTACTAAAATTGATTATAACGTATCGGAACCTATTCAAATGAAAAAAATAAGTTGAGACTAAGTGAAACTAACCGAAAGTTGAATCGGGGCCTAACCCAAACTAACCAAATATATTGGAATTGATTATAACGTATCGGAACCGGTTCAAATGACTAAAATATGTTGAAGCTAAGTGAAGCTAACCGAAAGTTGATTGGACGACTAACCAAAATTTACCAAATCTGTTAAAATTGATTATAACGTATCGGAACCGGTTCAAATGACTAAAATAAGTTGAGACTAAGTGAAACTACCCGAAAGTTGATTGGACGACTAACTCAAACTAACCAAAACTATTAAAATTGATTATAACGTATCGGAACCGGTTCAAATGATTAAAGTAAGTTGTGACTAAGTGACACTAACCGAAAGTTGAATCGATGACTAACCCAAACTAACCAAATCTATTAAAATTGATTATAACGTATCGGAACCGGTTCAAATGGCTAAAATAAGCTGAGACTAAGTGAAACTAACCAAAAGTTGATCGGCCGACTAACCCAAATTAACCAAATCTATTGAAATTGATTATAACGTATCGGAACCGGTTCAAATGATTGAAATAAGTTGAGACTAAGCGAAATTAACCGAAAGTTGAATCGACGACTAACCCATACTAACCAAATCTATTAAAAGTGATTATAACGTATCGGAACCGCTTTAAATGACTAAAATAAGTTGAGAATAAGTGAAACTAACCGAAAGTTGAATCGACAACTAACCCAAACTAACCATATCTATTAAAATTTATTATAATGTATCGGAATCGATTCAAATGACTAATATAACACTCTGCCTACACACGAACGACTGATTAAATTAAAACGCTCCACATGCTGAAAACAATCTGCCGATTTTCGGCGGCTGGTTGAAAATATTTGGGAGAGTGGGGCTAAAACACTTTTTCGATATCTGTTATAATAAGGAAAATAATGACGAATTTATTTCACTGTCAGATTTGACAATTGCTTGAACCGTCCAATTTACTGAAACCATAATCGTATCAAAGACTATAATTAATATTCTAGCTGAATCCTATATCAATTGGGGATTAAGTTGACATATTTTAACATAAATATTGACAAATTGTCTTCACGTTTTAGTGACATAACCATATTCTGTCTTTCACGCGACATGGTATAAATAAAAAGGAAAAATGTAGATTTTGTCGAAATTAAAAGTCGTCGATAGAGCAATGACAACTGTATATACAATGTTATACAAATTTGTCAGTATTGTTAGTTAAGCTTAAAAAATAATGAAGAATTATACGGCAACAAAAAGGTTTGATCTTTTAATGTTTTTCTCGAAATAAATTTGCTAAATTTACAGTTATTTAGTTAGAAAATAAGCATAAAGTATAATAATAATATAATATAGCGATGCAGTCTACAAAATTAATCTAGTACATTTTAGCGTCAATAGCCCAATTTTAAGTAAAATTATTTAATTTATTCTGACCTTACTTGTCACAAAGACAACAAAACTAACTTTAAACAATACCAAAAAATGTGTATGTCATTTTTTATACAGTTGTCATTGCTCTATCGACTTCCGATTTTTAAATTATGACAAAATGTACACTTTTCCTTGTTATTTATACTAGGTTGCGTAAAAGACAGAATATGGTTATGTCACTAAAACGTGAAGACAATGTGTCAATATTTATGTTTATGCAAATTTAGTCGTCGATTCAACTTTTGGTTAGTTTCACTTATTCTTAACTTATTTTAGTCATTTAAAGCGGTTCCGATACGTTATAATCAATTTTAATAGGTTTGGTTAGTTTGGGTTAGTTGTCGATTCAACTTCCGGTTAGTTTCACATAGTCCCAACTTATTTTAATCATTTGAACCGGTTCCAATACGTTAGAATAAATTTTAATAGATTTGGTTAGTTTGGGTTAGTCGTCGATACAACTTCTTATTCGGCAGCTAATTCCGGCAATAACTGCAGTTCTTTGTTACATTCTTAATAATTCACTCAGAGAGGGTATATTTCCTGAATAATTCAAATTAGCTGCAATTAGGCCTTTGTATAAGGAAAAAGGAGACATAAATTCCTTTGATGGTTTTAGGCCCATTAGTCTGCTTCCTGGATTCTCCAAGATTTTTGAACATGCCATGTGTAATAGATTAATGGAATTTCTGACGGAATGTGTCATTATTCGTGAGAGTCAGCATGGTTATCTCTCCAGCAGATCTACACAAACAGCAGTTTTCCAGTTTACACAAGCTGTTTTGAGATATTTGGAGAGGGGTGATATGTGACTTGGCATATTTTTGGACTTATCAAATGCCTTTGATTGTTTAGATAGGGGCTTCCTGTTACAAAGGCTTAATGTGTATGGAATCAGGGGATGCGCTCTAGGCTGGTTTCGATCACACTTAAGTCACAGGTCTCAAAAAGTTGTTATTCGGAAAAATGATATAGTGCATGGGTCAGATATATTGCCAAATTCAGTAGGAGTACCTCAAGGCAGCATATTAGGCCCAATTCTATTCATTCTATATGTGAATGATTTATATTTTAAAATTGATCACCTAAATTTTAGTTTAACCCAGTTTGCAGATGATACAAATGTGTTGGCAGGGGGATCAAATGTTCTTGAGCTAGCTAATAATGCGGATAACATTTTTAAATTAATAAATACCTGGTTTGGAAAAAATAGGTTGTGTGTAAATAAAGAAAAAACCAACTTAATACTTTTTAAGACAAAGTTAAATAGAGCAGAAAAACCAGATTTTATATTTCTAAATGATTCCCAACTTGAAATAAAGAAAAGTGTAAAATTTCATTGAGGAATTCTTAGACTGGCATCTGCGTATCGATCATTTGAATAAAAAACTCAATAGAATCTGCTACTGCATTCGTTTTGTTTCAAAATATTTAAGTGAGTCATCTAAAAGAATACTATATTTTGCGAATTTTCAGGGGACAGCTAGGTATGGTATAATTTTTTGGGCATCTAGCTCTAGGGCTCAAGATATCTTTGTATCACAAAAACGTATTATAAGAATAATCTTCAATATGTCCTACATACAAACATGTCTTGGTACCTTTAGGGCCAAGGGAATACTTACCATTTATGGTTTGTACAGGGTGTCCCAAATTCGAGCCTCATCATTGGGATCTCGGAAACTAGAAGAGATACGAGGTCGGTTAAATAGAGGCAAAGTTGCGCAATTTGAAGCTGATCAAAATGCCACATTAAAAGTTAAAAAATTCCGAATACTTCCGAAGATATTTAGGAAAAACCGAATATTCGCGATTTCATTTTTAATTTTTTATGACTCTATTTGAATAGATATAACAAAATAAATTTCACATTCTCATCGCTACGTTTTCTGGTCTACAAGGTGGTGTTATCAGATTTTCAAACCGACGTTTCGCCTTTGAGCTGCCATCATCATTTTTGTTTTTTTAAATAAGGCCCTGGTTTTCTTAATACGGATTTTAAGAGCTTTTAAAGTCCCAAAACCAATAATGTATCACATTTGTTCGAAAAATTCTTATTAATGCCATTTTTCATAAGAACTCATGTGTTAGAGAGAGACAGAAAACAGATTTTTGATGAGATCTTAACAGGAAATCGTTAAAGTGATTGTTTTCGAAAAAGTGCAATATATCATTTGTTCTGGCACATCAGAAGCTCTTAAAAACTAATATAGAAGAACCATTATCTTCTGTCTCTCTCTAACACATGAGTTCTTATGGAAAATGCCATTAATATGAATTTTTCGAATAAGTGCGATACATTATTGGTTTTGAGACCTTATAAGCTTTTAAAACCTATAATAAAAAATCCAGGACCGTATAAAAAAAAACAAACTTAATGATGACAGCTCAAATACGAAACGTCGGTTTGAAAATCTGATAACACCACCTTGTAGAACAGAAAAAGTAGCAACGAGAAAGTGAAATTTATTTTGTTATATCTATTTACATAGAGTCGTAAAAAAATAAAAATTAAATCGCAAATATTCGTTTTTTTCCAAAAATCTTCGGAAGTATTCGGAATTTTTTAACTTGTAAGGTGGCATTTCGATCAGCATCAAATTGCGCAACTTTGCCTCCTTTTAACCGACCTCGTATCTCTTGTAGTTTCCGAGATCCCAATGATGAGGATCGAATTTGGGACACCCTGTACATACTTGAATTGCTTTCTTTTGTGTTTAAAAATAAACAACATTTATTTAGCAATATTAATCACCGATATGAAACCAGGAATAACCACATAACATATCCAATACATCGTTTAACCCTTCTGGAAAAAAGCCCTTACTATATGGGTATTAAATTGTATAATAAGCTAGATAATAACATGAAACAAATTAACTCTGAAAAACATTTTAAGCACAGACTAAAGCAATTTCTTATTGATCTTGAGCCTTATAGCCTTGAAGAGTATATGAATAATATTAACAATACTTAAAATTCAGTTCAATTAAGTTGTAGTGTGTACTGATTAATCACAATATGTAAGGTCACCTATATTTAAGGTTTTTGTTTTGACATTGTTACATTTTATATTGTTTTATTAGGTATAAGAACATAATATGTAATTTGAAATAAACAAATAAATAAATAAATAAATAAATAAAACTTTCGGTTAGTTTCACTTAGTCTCAACTTATTTTAATCATTTGAAGCGGTTCCGTTACGTTATAATCAATTTTAATAGATTTGGTTAGTTTCGGTTAGTCGTCAATTCAACTTTCGGTTAGTTTCATTTATTCTCAACTTATTTTAGTCATTTAAAGCGGTTCCGATACGTTATAATCAATTTTAAGAGATTTGGTTAGTTTCGGTTAGTCGTCGATTCAACTTTCGGTTAGTTTCACTTATTCTCAACATATTTTAGTCATTCGAAGCGGTTACGATACGTTATAATCAATTTTAAGAGATTTGGTTAGTTTCGGTTAGTCGTCGATTCAACTTTCGGTTAGTTTCACTTATTCTCAACATATTTTAGTCATTCGAAGCGGTTCCGATACGTTATAATCAATTTTAAAATATTTGGTTAAATTGGGTTAGTCGTCGATTCAACTTTCGGTTAGTTTCATTTAGTCTCAACTCATTTTAAACATTTGAATCGGTTCCTATACGTTATAATCAATTTTATTCGATTTGGTTAGTTTGGGTTAGTCGTCCAATAAACTTTCGGTTAGTTTCAATTAGTATCAACTTAATTTAGTAATTTGATCCGATTACGGTACGTTATAATCAATTTTAATAGATTTGGTTAGTTTTGGTTAAGTTTCACTTATTTTAGTCATTTAAGCGGTTCCGCTATGTTATTTTAGTCATTTAAAGCGGTTCCGATATGTTATAATCAATTTTAATAGATTTGGTTAGTTTGCGCTAGTCGTCGAAGCAACTTTCGTTTAGTTTCACTTAGTCTCAACTTATTGTAATGAAAATATTTTTAAAACTTTGCTCAGTTTCACTTGATTTTTTACCCGGCCGGCAGTCAGTAGGTCTTTCGGTACGAGTACATACAATCTCCTGAATACATATCTGGTAAACGCTTGACTAGAGGAAGCCAGGCGAATCGATCGGACACTTACGCAGCGTATCGCTCATCCCCAGTTACCACGTGATATAAAAGAATGTGGCAGAATTACATCAAAATATTTACCGCTGAGTGAACCTACTAGTTTGTTTATACTATGCTTAGATTAAGTAGGATTAGATCAACCCCCTATGGGTGCCATAATCGGTTGGCCATGGCGTTGGACGAACAACGCCTGGCATAAGCAACTGATAACACTTGGTTATATATTACCTAAGGCATGCATAGTTCTAAGATTTGTAGTTGTCAACTTATCAATATTCAAATAAATTATCAGTCAGTCAGTCATTCGACCCTGATGGCAGCCAAAATCATAACTGTTGCGAGACGCTCGTATTAAAAGACGGTTCTGTCTATACGAATAAAATTTACTTAATAGCAGTACATTTGACTGTTATTATTACAGTTTTTGACCTACTGACTTATTTAAATTTGCTGACTTTGTTTAGGATAAGAGTATCATTGCAATTCTATCCACATACTAATTTATTAATAATTTTGCATCGCAATGTCATCTCGTTTGCTGTTAATTTAAATATGCTTATTCCTGGTTTGAATTATTACTAGTTTCAGCTCTCGTAGTTGAGCTGATCTTTGAATTATAACATCTTGATCACAATTTTATGTAACTGTAATAAAAAAAGTATATGATACTTTACTCAATTTCGGCTGTTTTCGTCTGTCTCTGTCTGGACCGTGTACTAGCAGGATCCTTCATGTTTGTTATAGCCATATACGTTTCTTTTATACGTAGCGTTTTAAGGTCCTTTACACAAATAGTGCACTATGTAAAAATCGACCTCTCCTATTGGTCGATCCATCTCGTATTACAATATGTCTTCGTGATGCAACCAATTTCTGTCAAGAGCTCTCGTGGTGTAGAGGGTAGAGGTTTAGACAGCTGGGTCTCACCTGGACGGCCCGGGTTCAATCCCCGTTGCTTTTTTTATTCTTTTTTTAAAGATTATGTTTCTAAACAGTTTTTTCTTGATTTTGGGTATGTCTTGGGTTAGTTTGGGTTAGCACCTGGTTAGTTTCCTTTTCTTGAACCCCCGTAGCGAGCGAAGCGATTTTTATATACTGCACTATTTGTGTAAAGGATCTTATAACGCTTATACGTATATGGTTAAAGCTACAGTGGCTTTACTGTAGTTAAAGCTGGCTGTCAGGCTGGCGGCTTTGCAGATAGATGGCGCATCATGGCGAGTTTCTCACTAGCGTCTAGCCGTTGCGCTATAACATTCTGTGACATGCGCAGTTTTTTGAAACCTTGTTAATTATTGAATGAAGTGGAATGTATTCGCGGAAACACATGCAAGCTGCTGTATATCCACTATGATACGGCTTTTGTTAAATATATCCTGGTTTTTAGTTAGATAAAGCAAAATATATCGTAGAAAGTGCAGACAAAGTACGGGCACGTTATTTCGCTCGCTACGGAGGCTCAAGAAAAGGAAACTAACCCGGTGCTAACTAAAACTAACTCAAGACATACCCAAAATCAAGAAAAAAACTGTTTAGAAACAACCTTAAAAAAAGCAACGGGGTTTGAACCCGGGAAGCCGAATTGAGACCTAACCATCTAGACCTCTCGACCACGAGGGCTTTTGCGGCAAATTGATTGCATCGCGAAGACAATCGCTCGAGTCAACGCCACCTACCCTAGATGGCGTTGGAGTCAACGGTCATCATAAAACGCGACTGCGCATGCCATAAAAAGTTATAGCGTAACGGCTAGATGCTTCTGAGTTACTCTACAGTGGCTTTATACAGGAAAAGCCACTGTAAGTTTCTCTACAGTGACTTTATAACAAGAACGTTAAACTAATAAAATGGCTGCATCAACGATATTTGTCCGTCAAACTCGCCTGTGCGTCTCAGCAGCAGTGACGTCACCTGGCACACTGGGAATAAGTTAATGCGTTATTTGCATAAGAAGATTATATGGTTTAGTCTTTTAATTATGTTTATTTGCCTTTTACCCAGTTAATTTTCATAATGTTTTGCATTAAGATTATAGAAGAATATAACCATAGGAGTTTGGGACAACATGAAATGAAAATTTCTCATCAAAAAGTTTTAGAAACTTATATTAAATTAAAAAAAATATGATTACTTGGATTTGGATTATTATAAATATAACATGAAATTAAAAAATTAAAACTAAACCTAAGTACCTAACATACAGCATACAGCAAGGGTGTAATCACTTAATATAAAATATCACAAAATTGCGCAGATATGATGTTTCTGATGTGATTTCGCAAATGTTTACTTGATTTGACGAAATTTACGAGGTTTATAACTTTATTGGATTTCGCAAGATTTTAGATCAAAATACGTGACACGATTTCGCGGAGTAATTACACCCCTGCCGCCTGCCCCTGTACACCCCTGCCGCCTGCACCTGACATACAGTGTGTGGGTATAGTAGTGGTTCAAATTTTGCCTTAATTAATATATTTTTTTAATTTCAAGCAATATTTGTTTAGTTATGCGCTGGTCAAACACAATGGTTGCTTCCATTGGCAAATAAACCTATTGCCATCACTACCTGCATTTGACTATAGGGACCAATTACTTAATCTTTTGAGATATCTTTATTCTTTTCTATAGATTCCTTTTTAAAAAGTTTTTGTGTATTCTTTTAACTATTTTTTTTAATGGCACATCTAAAAGAAAAACATGTAAATAGGTATCCAATCATAATTCACAGATATGAAGCTATATCATTTAAATATTCGAATCGTTTTAGAAAAGGTGTACATGGTGGCCCGTTTAAGAAGGGCCTATACCTTATCTCGAAACCTACGAGGATTGAAAAAAAAAATTATACAAAAGTTGTTCCTGATCTTTTATATTTTTTGAATAGTCACTTTTTTATATACAGGGTGATCAAACAAAGTTAATTTTTTTAAATGAAACACCCTATATTTTATTAAATTTTTGGGTTCTACTTAAAATTCTAAGCATATTTGATGTCTGATGTTATACCTCTAGAGTTAGTAGTTTCACAATTATTATAAGCAGTTGAAAATCGGTACTTTGCCACTTTTCACCTTGGTAGCAAAAAGACCATTAAAATGAATTTCACATTTCTATCTTAACTTTTCAAGAGCTATGTGATGGTGCTAACTGATGATACCTACAGAGGTACCAGATTTGGTACCCATGGTACCACCTGTCAGTTAGTACCGTCAGGTAGCTCTTGAAAAGTTAAGATAGGAATGTGAAATTCATTTTACTCCATCTCTAATGGTCTTCTTGCCACCAAGGTGAAAAGTAACAAAAGTACCGATTTTCAACTGTTTATAGCTGTGAAATTACTAACTCTAGAGGCATAATATCACACATCAAATATGCTTAGAATTTTAAGTAGAATCCAAAAATGTAATAAAATATAGGGTGTTTCATTTTAAAAAATGTAACTTTGTTTGACCACCATGTATATGAGAAAATACAAAAAAAAATAAATATCATTTTACTAGGAACAACCTTTGTATTTAATTTTTTTTGCAACCCCCGTAGTTTTCGAGTTAAGGTAAAGGCCCTGCTTAAACGAGCCAACCTGTACATATTTACATTGTACATATAAACTGTTTCGCACCGTGGATCAAATACATAATTCGTCCTACTAACTATCTAATATCTAGAAATCTATTATATAACAGACACAAAAAAAATGTCAAATAGAAAAATTTTACAATCAAAACTGACGAAAATACATAATGTTCCCTGTGACGTCCCAATTTCATTGCAGTCTATTTCACATGCGTGTTTTAAACGGGACACCCTATATACTTTGATATTTTCGAGAATTTAATTATAGATAAATATTGTTTTAAACACTCACGCCTAATATCTCGAAAACGGTATGATATAGCGAAAGACGCTTACGTGTCCTTCTCTTACTTTATGAAAACTTCCGATGGCATTTAAAAAATGGCAGTTTGAGATAGGAAATGTTTCGAATAAATCGCCACTTAAAAAAAAACTCGTTTATTATTTGCCATGGACAGCTTTTATAAATAGAAAATAAAGATAGGGACAAATATTAGACGCCAAACTAAAAATTGCGATTTTTGTAATTAAACAACATTTATTTAAAATTATGTTCATATTTGAAAAATGCAAGAACATAGGGTGTCTAATTTAAAATAAGACATTGAAGTAGATTGGAACAAAATTGGGACACCCTATGTCTTCGTAAGTTAGTTTTTTTAACCATTAACTGTCATTAGTGAAATAATGAGATATGTGATTTTATTTATGTTGTATTTGTGTGGATATGTTATTAGGTCTCCTATTTGAATAAAGTTATTATTATTATATGGAAATTCGACCAGTGTGCGCCGGATCAAAGGTCGCCTGCCAATATCCTGCTAGTTTTCGCGCGGGAAAGAGATACACCGTTGACGTGCCGCCGCGGAGAGTGAACCTTCTTATCGTATAGTTAATGTTGGTGCTTTGGTCAAGGACCAAAAAATTATTTAAACTATAAATATTTTTTATCAAGACCATGCTTACTTGTGAAAACCTTGTTGGGTGCAGTGCTGCATAATATATTATATTATATTGGATAACAAGTAATCAAATACTGATTTATACTTACGGCTACCTTCACGAACTTTTCAACCTTCGGACCTGCGCATTCGGCAGCAGCCCAGTGTCGTTCTAATATTTCACTTCACGCATAGCCCTCCGTTCTAACTAACCGTAACTAACCCAAAGCAATGAACAAAATCGAGAAAAAACAACTTTGAAAAATTTATGAATTAGATCGTACGCATGCGTGAAAGCTCGAAATTAGTGTAGCTAGATACATCGGGAATGTGCACTAACTCTAGTGACAAAATGGAGACGCCTATTATAATGTTGGCATAGCTGGCTGGGTACTACTGAGTGTCAGTATTAGTAACTTTAACTTTCCACCATTATGTTGGCTTGGTGTTAAACGACAAGTTTTTGTATATTTCGTCGTCCAAAAGCAGTTTAAAAAGGATTTTTTTCTTAATAGATTGGAAAAATATTTTTCTAATATAAGAGAACGTAAAATTTAGTGACTAGTGTTCGTGAACTAGTTCCTATAGTAAAGTGCTTGCTTTGAAGTTTAACAAACACCAAAAAGCCGGGATTTTAAATAACATAAAAACTTGTGAACATTTAATTTAAACATTTCTATTCAAAACATTTATGCTTATATTGTTTTTACCAGTATTAGCAATTCTTTATACACATTAAAATAGGTAAATAACTACACATGTAGTTATTTTATAAAAATTTGTTATGTTCTCTTGGATGTTTTTGTAAATTCTGCTGAGTACAACACTGGCACTATGGAGGTGGATGATATATACAGCCCTGCGGAAAAGCCTGCTTCTATACCAAATGATGTTATGCAAAATATCCCAATAACAAAAAATCTCTCCAGCTTCAGCGATAACAAAGAGTTTCAAACAATATCAAATAACATTACCCATTCGGTCAATCTTGAAACTCTCCAAACCGCAGCATTACCAGCTCCAAACGGTGAACAAGAATCATTTGATAATATTTCTCCAGAAAGGGAAGAATTACCAAAACCAGTTCATAATATTAATGTTGAATCACATCTAGAGTCCAATATCAATATTATAGAAAATCAAAACAATGAGAATCTTGAACGTGATAGTGAATTAATGGAATCTTATAATACAGACTTCAGTACAAATCCACCGCACAGTATAGCAGAATCAATTAGTACACCTACTGCAAGACCTACTGAGACAGATTGTGACAGTAATAATGATAGTGAGTGCAATGAAAATGATATTGCAAATGCAGAACCTTCAGAAATTCGAAATGAAGGCAATGTTGCAGAACTCCGAAATCAAGTTCTTGATCCCAAAAAAATACATGCTGTCAACTCAAGAGACGTAGAAGTTTCAAATGAAAATGAGACAGTTCCTGTTAGCAGCAACGATAAAATAATTTTAGTCCCTAATGTAGATGATTTGGAAAGTAATCATAGTGATGCAATTAAAAGAATTTCTTGTGACGATATGTCTTTGACAAATTCACAAGAACTCCAAGGGGAAAAAACACAGGAAAAATCCATGAGTGTTGATATTATTGAAAATACTCTTACATCAAAGGAATCCGTAAGGACAGCAGAACAAATTAATGCAGGTATGAATTCACCTGCTAATAAAATTGGAGAATATGAGCTGATAGTGAAAGGGTCAGTGGCAGATCGTGTTAATCTGCTGTTGGAAAAGACAATAATTGGTAATGCAAATACTAACAGTAATGGTAATGCAACTACCAATAGATTGAAAGATTTAAGTAGAATAATTGAATCACAGTCATCTAAATTGGCAGAGGGGTCTCAAAAAGACTTTGATGTATCAACACAAAAAGAGAGCAATGATCAATCAATACCAGGAAGTAGTGAGATTACAAATAGTGAAAACAAATCAATATCTGCTGGTGTTGCAAAAATTGGAATATCTAAAGGTCCTCAAGTTCATCCACTAGTTTCTGATAAAAGCATGGAATCTGTGATTGACACATCAACTGAGAAGATATCTGAAGAGAAAGCTGAATCTTCCAGTTCTGGTGGTACAGAGCCTAGTAAAAGTAATGCCCAAAACATTATTGGACTTGAAAAGGATAGTATTGAGTTTGCACAAGTCAGTTTTGATGCAAATGATACTGAAAAAGCGAGTGAAAAAGGTACTGAAAAGTCAACAAGTAGTGGAAAAGGTCTGCAATAAAACTTTACAGAGTTGATTCAATAAGAAATAATTATATATTAATTTTAGGTTCCGATCTAGATCCTATTGCCTCTGTACCAGATGTCCTTGACTGTACTGCAAATAGGCAAGGAGCTGATGAAGCAATTACAATTATTCCTGATAGTGAGAGAGAAATTACTGAGGTGAGTTAAAATTTATATGCTCTGCATTTTGTAATTTTATCTGTAGCTCAGGTTATTAGATATGACTTAATTGATAGGATAGCATACATAACTAGTCTTACTTAACTAAAACTTTAAAACAATGGTATAAATCTAAACTGACTGAACTGAAAACATCCATTCAAGTGTACAACTACGATTTTATAGCTGCTACAGAAACATAGCTAATTTCATACATTTTTACGAATGAATTTTGTGAAGACCTTCATTTATTCTGGAAAGACCGTAATGCCATGGCTATCTGGAAAATTCAAAGCTGTAATATCTTCTTGGCAGTGGCTAGACACATTTTAGGCATGCATAAATCGCAAATTAAAAATAGCACACATGCAATTAAGAAACAATTATTGTCATCTAAAACATGATGGGCATTTACAATAATTGTAGCGGTAATCAGCTGATTAACGTCGATACGTTCCGGTAAATGGTAATTGTCGAACGGAATGGTGCAGGTCGCGAATAACCTGAAAAAAAATATTTGAATATAATGAAGAATAATAAACGTCAAGCTATCGCAATCTTGCCTACTTTTCAAATATTAGATAGTAGTGATTTGGAAACTGAAGACATTATAAAATAGGTTCAGTTTCAATGCAGAAAACATGAAAGAAAGAAAGAAAGAAAAAATATTTATTGCATATACCATAAACATACATATGTGTACATACAAAAGGTGTCATTCGCAGGGAGCGTTCTTCCATGACACCTGAATATAAAAACAGCATATACACTACCCACAATAATACAATATGTATACAATTAACAACACTATAAATGACTATATATAAATAAAAGCAAAATCAGTCGAACACAAAAAGACAGTACAATATACAGGATAAAAAAAAAAAATAGAACAAACAATTTGAAACCGTTAGTAAGTCAATCAACCTTAAATTATACACACAATTAAGGCCATATCAAAGTTATGAATTAAAACCATTACTCAGTGAGCATTCTCTGATATAGAATTTTAAAATATTCGGCCTTCAACAAGGATCGGCTAGAGCCAGTTAATAAAAGGAAAATATCAGAATTCAAATAGCTTATTGCTTTGTATGCAAAACAGTTTTTAAATTTTTCTGTTTTGTGGGTGGGGATGTGATATCTAATGACATTCCTGAGATTAAGATTATGGAGGTCACCCCGGGGTACCAGATACTGAACCAGATAGCAGGGAGAACCTGTGCTCACTATGCCATGCATAAAAAGAGCAAAGTGAAGATCAACGCGCAAATCGAATTTCAGATGACTGTTATTGACATATGTTGGAGTAATATGATCATACTTGCCACCCCCATAGACGTAACGCATACACGAATTTTGGGCCAATTGAATTTTCTTTCGGTATTCTGAGTTTAGAAAATAATAATATACAACATCACAATAATCCAACTGAGAGAAAACCAAAGATTCAACCAACATCATTTTGACATGCTGTGGCAGTAAATATTTAAATGGATATAAACTTTTCATTTTTAAATATACTAACGAAAGCTTTTTTAAAACATGTGCCTCAAAATTCAGTGAGCTATCGAATATAATGCCCAAGTTTCTTGCCTGCTTGACAGCAGGAAGAACAATATTATTAATGTGCAGGTTGACAAAATTAAATAAATTAAATCTTTCCCTGGTATGATCTGAACCAATAATCAAATAAGCACTCTTTTTTGCATTCAACAACAAGCCATGTTTTCTAGACCAGTCAGAAATCCTCTCCAAGTCAATATTAATACGGTTGAGAGCAACACTGGAGTCTTCAGGTTTAAAGGATGACAGAAGCTGAGTATCGTCAGCATAGAGATGAACAGAGCAATAGCCAACCTGAGAAGGGAGGTCAAAGGTGTATAATAAAAATAAAAGTGGGCCAAGAATACTTCCCTGTGGCACACCAGCAACAATGTCAAAAGGATCGGCCCTAGCTCCATCCACCTCAACAATCTGCCTTCTCTCCGACAGATACCCACAAAACCAACCACCTGCTTCAGGGGAGAAGCCACAATAATGCAACTTGGCAATCAGCATATCATGGTTTACTAGATCAAAAGCTTTACTGTAATCCAAAAGAACAAGACAGGAAACTAAAGATTGATCCATGTTTCTACTTATGTCAGAAGTAACTTTGCTGAGCGCCGTCGCAGTGCTGTGCCCCACCCTAAAGCCCGACTGGACAGCCGGAAGTACATGCTTAGGGCCAATGAACTCAATCACCATCTCAAAGACAAGAATTTCGAGCATTTTTCCAAGAATTGGCAAAATACTTATTGGTCTAAGTTGGTCCAATGATGAAATATTAGCTGACTTGGGAAGAGGTCTCACTATGGCAGTTTTCCATATAGAGGGATACGCCGCTCCCTCCAAGCTAGCATTGAATATCCTGGCAATAGCAGGAGCAATAAAATTAATACTAAATAATAGCATGTCATAAGTAATGTCGTCATAGCCTCTACATTCAGATTTTATTTGCTTGAGTGACTTGTAGATATCAATTTCGGTAATCTTACGAAAGCGGAATTTGCTATTATCATCAGTATCAAACAATGTGTTATTGGAATAGAATTCAATTAACTCTGGGTCAACAGGAGTAGCCATGTTGTTTATGTCTATAAAATGTTTGCTAATATTTTCTATGTTTTTTAAATTACTGGGAACTTCAAATACTGATTTAGAGTGAACATTCCAATCCCTAAGTTTTTTCCAAGTTTTTTTAGAGTTCCCTTTTACTCTTGCCAGCTCAAACGCCATGTAAGCTTTCTTTTCGCTGCGTATTGCAAATGATAGATAATTTTTAAGATCTAAATAATAGTTCTTATCAGCTGGAGAAAGTGAGCGCTTATATTTATTGTAGGCTTTCCTTTTTAATTTAATAATATCTTTAATGGTTTCTGTAATATAGGGTCTGACTTGGCGTTTGATTTTAACTAATTTTATTGGAGCAAATATGTCAAAAACAGCAGTAAGCCGATCATTCATTAATTCAACCGACGCGTCAATCGAATCCTGACCAACAAGGGAGTTAAAGTCCAATTGGTTCATAAAAGCGTCAAACGCTTCTTTATTAAAATTTTTAAAATCTCTATACTTAACGAATTTAGGGGAAGATTTAGCAGGAATATTATTAAATTTTGCATAAACCAGGCGATGATCAGTTTGGTTATACATTTCTAAGGTGCCTGAGTTTATTAGTTCCAAACTATTATCAGCACAGATAACATCTATGAGACTGTCAGAGACTCGGCTTACTCGAGTGGGCTCACGAATAACCTGTCTTAAGTTGTATATCTCTAAAATAGAATCAAGGCATAGTCGTTCAGGGCCATACATACACAACAAATTTATATTCAAGTCACCCATGAATAAGACATAGTCATATTTAGGGCTTAGTGTACCCAACATTAACTCAATACCACTAAGTTGAGTGTAGCCTACAGATGGAGGTCTGTATATAACCCCCACCAAACAGCTAAAGTCTTTATTTCTAATAGCCAGCCAAATGTATTCAATATTGATACATATATCTAAAAATGATGTGTCGATAACTGAGCATGACAAGAAATTAGCAACATACGCGCACACACCACCCCCTCTAGATAATCGGTCATGCCTAAACACCTGAAAACCAGGAATAGTAATAAGACTGTCTGGGTATTCATTTGTCAGCCATGTTTCCGTTAAACCCAGAATGTGAAAATTTTCATGTAATAATAGATCTTTAATATCTGAAAATGACGGAATAAGGGATCGAATGTTAACATGCGCAACATAGAGATTGTTTTTAGTTATGTTAACAGTAATGGGGTCGGTATTGGGCATAAAAAACTTTGAGAAGTGGAAGATCTTGGACTTACATGGATAGATTGTGAAGACGAGTCAGAACCACCGTCTGCGATATCCAGTGAAACAGGGAGAAAGACCTCATCATCAGAGCCAGGACTAAGGTTTCCAGGAACACTGTTTACTGTGTTACCCTCAGTTGAACCTAAGTAATTATTCTTAGTACTAATAAACTTCAAATTTCTATAACTAGGTCTAAATATACAGTCTAAATCAATCTTGTCATCATTAATGTCAATGTAGGTAATTTGCCCTGGTATGTATTTGTTAAGCCTAAAAACATACTCACTTAATTTACAATTAAATCTGTAGATGCTCCTATTTATCTCTGGATTAGATCTTGTGAATGGTACAGACACCAAAACTATATTAGAGTTTAAACAATCTCTTAGCCTCAAATTAAGGTCCTTAAAAGAGGGATATTTTCTCTGCTGTTGAAAATTATTAATCCCACCAATTATGATAAGAATATCATCTTCACTTAGATTTTTTGATAAGCTAGTTATGCTATCTGTTACCTGCTCATTCAATGCATATGGTTTGACAATATCAAGACGTTTATACTGCTTAAACCTAGGACAACTATCAACATATTTTTTAAACCTATATACTGTTTGATCTCCTAAAATAACCAAGTTTTTCTTACTAACTACTTTACAAATATCATCTAATATTGGCACTGTATCCAGAAAGTCATTAGGGTGATGATCTAATAAATTATCGCACTGAGTAGATCTGTCAACTTTAGTGACAGTTAAGTCTTTATAACAACACTGAACTACCTTGTCTTCCGTGGCTTTCAATCTCAGCCTCTGTGCTTCATTAATGAAAAAGTCATTATCCTTTTCTAAGTTGGCTAAAGTTACACTCATGTCTTTGTTGATCCTCACCAAGTCCTCATACTCCTTATTTATTTTTGTAATGTATATATTGTGTTCAACAATCTTAGCAGCCAATTTATCATTATCATTATTTAACTTAATAATTTCTTTGTTTAAATGAATAATTTCTTCTTTTTGTTCTTTAAGGGTAAGTTGATACTTCCCCTCATCAGCTTCCACCATTTGTTCGTAGTCCGCTGTCCCACGCTTTAATCTTTTGATATAGTCTAGTTTATTTTTATTTTCTAGTTTTAGTTCATTTATTTGGTTTTCAAGGTTTTTCTTTAGCTCTTCCTCCTCAATATAAATTTTTTGACATTCAGCGGAGCAGAAAATTTTGTGACCTCTAATTCGAACATGACTAGATTTTCTTTCCAGGCAACTGGGGTGAAATATGTCATTACAACCTATACAGCAGAAGTTAGGAAAATCTTTATTCCTGCAGCATTTAAATTTACCCTCCATGTCAAATTAACATAAAAGAAGAAAAAATTAATGTGTGTTTATTGAAAAATATATTGAAAATGTTGCAATCAAAAGCCTTCGATAAATCACAAAACACTGCTGCGGCCACCTCTCTCTCATTAATTCCCAAGTACAATCTTTCCAGAAAAGCAAAAATAGCGTCATTCGTTCCTTTCGATTCTTGGAATCTGAACTGTTCAGCGCAAAGTAAATCATACCTTCTCAAAAAAGAGTGTAGTCTCGTTTTTGCAAGTTATTCGATTATATTTGATAACGTAGGCAGTAGCGATATTGGTCTAAAATTTGAAGGAGTGTCAGCATAGCCACCTTTAAATAATGGTACTACGGTTGCTATCTTTAGGCAAGACGGGAAAATTCCCGATGTAAATGAATGGTTAATTGCTTCCGCAAATACATACAGTTGAAACATTCTCAGGCAAATGCAAAAAAACTTTCAAAGACATTTCGTCCCAGCCAGAGGATTTCTTATTACTTATTTTTTTAAAAACAGATTTAATTTCTGCAACATCAGCAGGAGCTAGATAAAATGATTGAGCAACATTAACATTTTGTAAAAACTGTCTAAAATCAGTATGTGACGTTATTTATCTACTTAGGTTATCCGCTATAGTGCAATAAAATTGATTTATTCTCTCAGAGTCAAGATTAGAATCTATAGGTAAACTATTATTTTTACCCTTTAAGTCGTTGACAATTTTCCATGACTCCTTTTGCTTGTTTTTAGAGTTAAATATTCTATTCTTAAAGCATAAAGATTTGGCAGCTTTAATAGTTTTTCTAAATATTCGTCGATAATTATTCAAATAGGAAATAAACACATTGTTGTTAAAAGCAAACTTTTTTATGTAATGCAAAGATCGCACATTTATCGATGAAATTCTTAGACCCTTAACAAACCAAGGTTTTTTTGGTTTACATTTAATTCTTCTGTAAGGAAATGACTCTTTAAAAATGTTCAGCAAAAGTGAGTGAAAATTCTCAAGAGACTCCTAGCATTCAGGACATGGTACCAGTCGAGTTTCTTACATAGATCACGAACCTTATCCGTGTTTTTCTTATTAAACAATCTTTTAAACTCTTTTATAGGCTTTGTAGGTTTTAAATGTATAGAGAAACTGCACAAAATGGCTTCATGGTCAGAGATTCCGTGCCATGATAAAGTTAACAAAATATCTAGTCTCCTTTTACATTCTACCACCTCAGGTCCCTATACATGTGTCGCTTTTTCTCATTTTTGTTGGTTATTGTTAATATAAGGACGTTATTCTTCCATATAATGTGCTGTTATATTCATGGCCATGAGAAATATAAAAACAAAATAATACATGAATATAATACAAGAATAAAAGCAAAGAATCATCTTGTTACTCCAATGCGTCATTACGAATTCTCCAAAAAATCTATCCTGTTCCTGGGCTCAAAACTTTATAATTTGTTACCTAACCATATTAAAAACAACATCTTCTACCTTGTTACACATATGAATATGACACACAAATTAGAAAACTGAAGGTTCTAGCACTTGGTGTAGTTAAGGGAGAGCCAGCTGCTGACAAACAATTCCTTAAGAGTATCTCTAAATATGTTCCCGAACATATGCTTATATATACGAAGGGCTCAAAGAAAGATGGTCGAACGGGATATGGAGTATACTGTCCTAAATTCAATTATAGTTTCTCATCAAGATTGCCCAATGAGATGCAATATTCAACAAATTCAAAAAACATATATAAAGCTAAACATAATAAAG
Organism: Pissodes strobi; assembly: GCA_016904865.1. Taxonomy (NCBI): domain Eukaryota; kingdom Metazoa; phylum Arthropoda; class Insecta; order Coleoptera; family Curculionidae; genus Pissodes; species Pissodes strobi. Next base: position 2,306 of record MU187245.1, on the reverse strand, counting down.
TTAAGTTTAGTAGTCGAGTCAACGCTAATAGACTAACAAGTACAAACAAACAGTTTCTTAAATCACTCGGACTTAAACTTTTTTAAAATGAGTATCCGTAATGTTAGTGAAAAACTTTATATTGACAATACTATTACTCACTCAGAGTTGCATTCTTATGAGCCATATCTGCCAACAAAATTAAATAATAATGATAAAATACTAATTCCCGTTCATGAAATTGAAAAGTATACTCTTCCCTGTGAAAGTTTTCTTTACATAGAGGTAAAATTATCTAAAGCAGATGGAAAAGTTTCTAAAACTATCTCTTGTAATCAATGGGATAGCATTTCTCTTTAGAGTAAATGAGATATCAGTTGAATGGGGTTTCTATAGATTTTATAAGGTATGTTAACATCCAATCTAAAAGGATATCTCTCATATAATACAAATGAATCTGACAAATTAAAAAATGCAGGATGGTCACCAAAGATAGCAAATAAATTAGTTGATGAAAAAACTGGTTTATTTAACGTTTGCATTCCTCTTAAAATGTTAATGGATTTCTTTGAAGACTATAGAAAAGTTATATTAAACGCAAAACAGGAGCTAATACTTGTGCGAGATAACACTGACAATAATGCTATTATAACTATCGATCCAAATGAAATACCAAAAATTACTCTTCACAAAACTAACTTGGAATATACCACATATTTCAGTGGCAATCCGTCAAGAATTGTCATTAACAAAAATTATTGATAAGGGAACAGATTTAATTATTGCATTTAGAAGTTAGAACAACCAATTTTAATTGCTTCAGCACTTAAATGTTTTTATCATTCAAAGTCACCATCAATGTGTGCACTTTCAAATGTGTTTTATATTTAGAATATTTTTTTTATGAATGAAAAATTTTTTTTATATTTAACTTGGTTTTATTAAATATATTTCCTAATACACACATACATTCTTATAATATAATTTTAACATATTCAGTTCCAATACAAACTTTACTCTGTATTTGGTTTTTAAGAACTCGCTACACACTTGTACACCCTTTTTACAATACTCAACATGTTCCTATGTTCCATATAGTTCTCATACCACAGTATATCTTGAGCTTCAGCGTCAGTTCCCGCAAGTGCATAAAACCTCGAACTGGCTTTCGACATCAGAAAGTTTTCATATAGTTCTAATGCAAAGTTCTCCATTTCTTACACAAACACTTCAAATTAAAGTTCTCCCAATTCTTCTTCTGCTAATTTTATCACATCTAATATGGTTGGATCTTCTATACATTTCTTCAAACTAACCACCAACAAAAAATCCCAATTGTTTCAGTTCGACTACAAACTGCAATACATTGAAATTTTCCAAATATTGAGCACAAGCGGGCTTTTGAAGAATGTTCTGCAAACTCACAATAAAAGTCAACATATTCTGGGCTGCTATGCATAGCATTATAATAATTATCTGAAGTTAATTGGCTAAATTCTTCATGCGACTTTTTCACAGCCTCGTCCACAACTGTTAATGTGTATAACTGACAGCGACTGAATGACCCTAAGTATCAATGTTCCTTATAAACAGAAAATTCCCTCTTATTATCACATTGATGTTCTGGGGATGATATAAACTACTTCATCATCATCATCATTATTTTCACCATATAGAATAGTTTCAAATTATCTATAATTGATTTAGTTTCTTTCACAATAGCTCTTTTTTGATTAGTATATTTTATATTGATGCAATCGCAATAACTTCTACACAATGGGCAAACATCCTTCCTTTTTAACCACTTTGTTAAGCAATCTAAACAAAATTTGTGTTTACAATAATTTGGTGTGCAAATGTTTTCTTTTTCCAAAGGATTGAAACAAATAGGACATTCCTCTTTCAAGTGCACTTCAGTTTTCTTTTTTTTTTTTGAGCTAACTGTTTCCGAACTAACTATTTCTGAATTGACTCTTGAGTACTCGATTTCTTAATTTGAGTTCTTCCATAGAAAACTAAACTGTGAAATGAAGAAATACGTACAGAACTGTTGGTTTTGTTGTGTTTATCTAAGAGGGAAGGGGAAAAGTCAAGGTCGGTTGAAGGTCGATATAACGCAAGGTCAACATATATGTTGACAAAGATGGGGAAATATATTAATTTTTATCATGACAGACTCCTCAGTAATTCAACGAGAGAGCCCGCACGGAGGACGACGTAATTACCCTCCTCCGTGAGGACTCTCTCGTTAACACACTACTTTCATGGCACTCTAGATTGAACATTTAAAATTCAATATTTTAGGATGGTAAATGTCAAGTATATAT